>JASCZW010011786.1:0-30826 GCA_034211315.2 Aedes japonicus
AAATGATCTAAATTTGGCAAGAATTGATGCAAAATAATGTACACGAAACTGTTACTGCAGGAAAGAAATCCGATGTCGTCCGGGATGGCGTTCAGAGTGAATCGTGGTGAATATAGGAATTCGGCTTCTCTTTCATGTTAAATACTGGAAAAGGATATAGGCCCATAGCACTGAACAAACAGACATAACACTTACAGCTGTGGGTGGATCGATACACGACACCTAATTAATTTAGGTGTCCCTACAGAAAAACAGGTTTTTGCTCTAACTTTTCATGTCAAATTTTCCTGCAACGTTGTGTTCAGAAAGATGTTTTATAACTTGAAAAGATAAAAGTTTGATCGTATAAATCTTGCCGATGCTCTCCTACCGTTTAGCGAGTAATTAACGATTTTCCTATAAAATTACGCCCTTTTTACATGTGCTTTACTCATTTTAAAAAATTGCCTATCTCCATTTTCTCATGCACACATATGCAAATATTAAAAATTATCTCAAATACTGTTAAGAGATTTTTCTCTGGTTGCCCTAACCAATAAAACCAGCATTTCACAAAACCATATACTAACTTTGAGACATTTTCAGCACAATCAAAAGTTGTAACTTTTTTATTGTTTAAGAATCAATGGCAAGACAATCCTTTGCTGAAAAGTTCAGAATATAAAATGTTCCACAGCTAAATAACTGATTTTGCAGGGGCAAGATCTTTACGCTACTAAGGGAAAAAATGCTCTATTTTGCTCTTTATCAGAAGGTGCAGGAAAGACCATGGTACCATCAAGAGCATGCCCGAAATTATTTATTTCTACAGCTTTTACGAGATGATTTATGCGCTTATTTCACCGCAAATAAAAAGAGCTAGATTTTCGATTTCCCTCAAAATAAGGAGCCACCCCTAGTTTCCATTCACACCAAAACAAGGGCTTTGTTATGAGACCACAACTATGTGGAAAACAATTTTTGATCCACAACTTCAAACTTAGGCTGAAAAATGTATCTTTCCAGCTAAATTCGCATCTCTGGATCGCACTGTTGCACTGCGTGAGCTTGCAGTCGAATTCCCAGTAAGTTTGACGATAGCTCACTACCGCCCGTCTGTTCAGCTTTATCATCCATCACAGTGTCGCTCAAGAGATGGCGATAGTGATTTAGGAAAATGATCAATGTATGTTATGTCTGTTTGTCTGTATGCTTACAGTGTGTCGATGATGTTTGCCTGAAAAAAAATTCTCATAGAATTACAATTATAAATGCGTGTACCATAAAATTGAAACACCTAGTTTCTACTATCTCAAAGGTATTGTTCACGGCGATAAGATGACAATATGAGTTATTGTATTGCTTCCACAATAGAATTCAATGTAGACTGAGTCATCGACAATAGAATAAGGGGGTTGTAATGTATCTTAAATATAAAATAAAAAACTTTTGTTCCGAACAAGTTTGAGTAAATTACTATAAATTGTGTTATTTAACAATTGTTGAAGATTAAAGAATATGGGGTGAATAGTAATATATTGTAATGACAATATGAGTTTTTCATTTATCTTATAAATGGACACAATTATATTAATGATTGAAAGAGATTTAAATGTTGTTTTATATTATTGTATGGTAATTAGTATGGTTATTCACATCCGGTTGGTTATATTTCGTATCCGGACATACCAATGTTACCGGCTGCATAAGTCATCTTACCAAAAGCATCATCTCGTTTGACAATATGATAGCAAACTAGACCGTGATTGAATTAATTAATAAGGTATTTCTCATTTTGAAGTTTAAACTGAATGAAAAATCTCTAGCAAACTTGAACATAGAGTACTTTTTGTATGTACGATAACATCGCCTATTAGAACAAATTTTCGGCGTACTTTTCATATATTGTTTCATTATTTATTAGGTTGCATAACATTTTAACGTTATCCATGTTTGTGGAATACTTTCAGATAAAAATTTCGCATTATTGTGTAGTGTTTCGAAAAACAATTACCAAAATTTTCCTAATTTGAAATTTAGCGTGTATGTTCAACTACCTGTTATCACTTTATCAATTATTAAGTAGAAATATACTGTTCCATTACTATTCCTGGTTGGTAATTAAATTGAATGAGTTTTACAGTTCACGTTCAAAATGCCGAAAACTAATGCTTAAATTCAAAGGGCAAACCGCTTCAGGCGGGAAATTTAGGCATCAGAACGGGATTCGAAATTTGACTGAGCTGAGTGGAGATTATCCTGCATACACACCATCCTTTTCTGGGATTAACACACTGACATACTTCCCACGACATGGGGCGACAGGCAAAAGCTGCATGAAAAGAAAGGAGCTGTTGTTTAAGCCTTGGCTCATGAATAAAAGAGAACATTACTTATTAATACACATCAATTTGAACTTCATCATGAGTTCAAAAAGTGTAAAAAATTGTTGATTTTAACAAGTGTGGGTGATAATTTTCCTTCTATTGATTCCAAGCCAATGGAGGCGTAAACCACACGAAATTGTTTTAAGCCACACAACGATATTTCCGATCTTCCATACAACGGGTTAAGATTTAGGCGATTTATGGCTTAAGCTACATGAACATCCCATTATTTGCTGCCGAATCTAGCATTCCTTTCTGTGCGTTAGGATAACGCTGAAAATTCAATGTTTCTTTTAATCTGTGTAGAATATGAAAACGACCTCATCATGGCGGATTTGCATCTGCTTCTTTTTTTAATTTCTCTTTATTGAGAGTGATGGTGCAGCAAAAGATGTGAGGCAAAATCTGTGTAGTTCCTTACACAGATAAAAGAAACATCGAAATCCGCGTTATCTATCGCACATAAAGGGAAATGCTAGATTTGGCAGTGAATATAATGGGATACCCCGCGTACATTTCTTAAACCAGATAAAGCCTGAATTTAGCCTGTTGTATGAAAGATTGCAAACATTGTTGTACATGGCGCATGAAAGAGATTGCAAACAATTCTCGTTGTACACGCTTGCTTTGGCTTGAAATCAAACGAGAGCAAATTTTAGCGGTGTCTGTTAAAAATTCCTTATTTTTTTTTCTGTGTAGGTTTATGGTAAATTGCGATGCAAACCGGTTCCGCTTGGGGTTCTAGTGACAGTCCTCTTAACCCTTCATATTTTTTTTTCTCATTCCAGCAGTCCAATTCCGACGGCATCGTACATTACTCAAAGCCGGATACAACTCTCAAGGCCTTCATTAACGGAGAGTAAGCATTGCTTTTTATCTTTTCCCTCTGCGGTACGACACCGCAAAATATTAAGTCGAGTGTGCTCACCGAAGTGAGCGTTAAATACGCTGACGTACTGCACTTTTGCCATTTTTCTACCAAAAGCACGTTACCAGCAGTTCGAAAACAATGGCTGCTTCGTGTGTACACTGGTACTGCCATGCACCATCATTATAGAATTATAATGTCAAAATTAAAAAATGCCATGAAGACTGATGCATTTTCAGGTGTCAAAAAGTAAGTGTAAAATTATTATCGGCAATTCAGGATTCGACTGAAAAAGAAACGATTTATCAGCCACTTCATGCTCTCCGTAAATTATAAATCACCGTTGCTTTTCTCGCGAGAACCTGCTGTGAGCGTGTAATGTCTCTACGCTCCACATTCTCATCTGTTTCTCCAAGCAGGTGAAAAAGGCCGATTCTCTTCTCGAGTAGGTGAAAATTTCTGATCTCGCCTTATGGCATGGATTGACATTCACTTAAAGACAGTTGAACAGCAAGTGCGATTTCTATGTAAATATTTGAAAATTCATACTACATCAAATCAAGTGCAATGAAGCTTGTACCGTTCGCTGCTTTAATAAAAATATCAGGAGTTGTATAAAAGACACGATTGCACACAGAAACAAACGCGATCACGAAAATGAAAACGGACTAGTTCACGTTTTCATGACTTTGACCCAAAAATGAACTACGTTCCCGATTACATGATTTAGTTCACGGTGTATTTTAGCTTGTTCTCGAATTCATGACTACAGTTCACGGATCCGGGTACGTATTTTTTTCCATGCATGTTTGACGTGGAGTTCGCAGGTTTCTTCCTTTTCGCGATCAAATCCGGGCACAAGTTTCTATCCTGTTTCTTAGTCAAATCACTTCAGAATGAAATGAAACATAACCAATACATGATATGACATGAATCGCACACATTGTTTACAAAAGCACATTCTGTATTCAAGATGGTGCCGTCTGAATTAGCACGCAGAAATCAATCTTTGCACAATTATTTGGAAAATCATAATGTACTGTCCGATTCATCGCAAAATCGTTAAATGGTGAAAATCAACTGTTGCAAATGTGATTGAACGTTATAAAGAGGGTTCCATTGTCGAAAAGAAGTGGTGGTACTATGGACAAACCAACACAAGGAAGGAGAAAAGCATCTTCGCTGCTATTGAGGCTAACCTGAAAGTGTCAACACGGACAAAAAGTCGAAAAAGTGCAAATGTCAGCCGGTTTTGGGCAAAAAGTGAAGTCCTAGGTTAGACTAGAGATCATTCAAAGCTCAAACATACTTAGATCGTAGCGCAAAGCAACACACATCGGTAAAAACACAACCCAGAAAGCGTTATGAACAACTTCTCACAAGAATTCCATGTGTTATCATGGATGACGAAACATACTGCTTCAAAAAATTCAAATATCTCTCGGGAACCAAATTTTACACCGCAACTAGCCAATCCTGACCATCTGACCGGAAGGGAACCAACTGGGCCACGACCAGTTTGTTCAGCGACAATTGAAAAAGATAGCAATATGTCCCTGACGGCTAAAATTTGATTTTCACCACAGGTACCGCAACGCTAGATATCACAAGAGTGCCTCAAAAGCGGCTCCACCTTTCCTGCGAAGCTTGCGGCTGAATCCTTTTCGGTCAGATTTGGCCAGCCGTCATTACGCTGAAGATACAATCACTTGGTATGAGCAAAATAACGTTATTTACGTTCCTAGTCGTTGTAATCCGCAAAATTGTCTACAGCCTCAAAAAGCTTGGTGGTGAAGTATCAATGATCCAAGAATTTTGTTCTAAGAAGCTTACTGCTTCGAAGAAAATTGACAAAGAGACCGTGCAAAGATTAATGAAATGAGTGAATAAGAAAGTGCCACAGTCCATATAAATCTATTTGCAGTTGTGTTGAGTATCACTTTTATCTATAAAATGAAATAAATATTATGAATTAAAAACATACTGTTGTTTTTTTTTAAATATTTTTTGGATGTCTGGATTTTGGTGTGAACGGCCTTTATTAGACCGGTATTTTCATCTATTCAATCATTAGGGTACCCCATTCCCCCCCATTGGTCCAAAATTTTTCCGCGTTATAGTTGTCCAAAAAATTGACTTACAAAATGTATTTAAATTTTTTTTAACTTTATGCAAACAAATAAACAAATAAAAAGGTAGCTAAATATGCTTTTTAAAATAAACATGTAGAGGTATACTTAAAATGCGACGTTTGTAATAAAAAGATGGATTGTATTTATTTTTTCATGGTTGTTATGGCCTTAGGACTAAGGAGTCTTATTTCTGATTTTTTTTTCCTAAAATTAACAAGCAAAAAATTGACCATGTATGTATTTTAGTTTTCGAGCTAAATTTTTTTTTAAATGCTATGTTTATAGTTTTTTGCTAACTATCCTATCACGCGTTTCATTATTCAAAGTAACTTGGCAACCATGCGTCCTCACTAACAAGAAGTTATTACTATAAGTTCATTTAACTGTTTGAGAGCTAAGATATGAACAATGAACCGCATGTTCTCATATTTTCATACTTCCACCCCCTTTGTGTTCATTGTCTCCCTCGCTCCTCTCCATTTACTTTCGTTAATTCCTAGTAGACTTCCTACACCCACAAACCACACATGGTACACTTGTACTTCATCAAAATGTTTGAATTGAAGTAATATCAACAAATTTAAGTCACAACCGTTATTTTAACTAAATTATTTCGTATTATATCTCTCTTCTATAGATATAACAATGAATTTCTACCTGTATGTCTGTCCGTTTTTTTTTTTTTTTGCAAGGTCTGGGAAATCTTAATGGACTTATCAAACACAGAGGCCTGCACTTGGTCATCGTGCACTGTGTCAGAGTGTGGTCAAGGTTAACCTTTGCGAAAATGCCGACTTCTGATCTCACTAAAACCCGTTTCTTGTTTCACATACTTCGTCTCCGATGTCTGTAAACAAAAGAAAAGGCATTTTTCAACGCGACCATTGTGATTAATGCATCAGTTCGGACATACTTCAAATGGAAGGTGAACATGCATCGCAACATATGTTTTTCCCAACTTGCATGTTACTTTCCCAACTGCATGTTACTTTCCAGCTGTACATATTCATTTTATTCATATATGCACATGACTATCAGATTTCGATCGAAATGCCTCAAATTTTATATGTAATGCAAATCAGCAGTAAAACTTGCTTCAGATAGAATTGGAACAAAAACAATTGACTGTATTTCAGTTATTTATTATTGAATTCAAGATCATTTTTAATACAAATGTAGCGTTTTCTTCATACTTTTAAGAAAAATACGGAAAAAAATATTCGTCACGGTTTCGAAGGAATTCTCGAATTTTTCCTGTAACACGGCTCATTAGGCGGCGCACACCTTCTTCGTCCATCGTTTTAACTATCTTATTCCACCAGGTCTTCATCTGATTGATGTCTTTGACAACCTTTTCCTTTGCCTTGAGTCCCCTCTTCATGATTGCCAAGTATTTCTCAATAGGGCGGAACTGGGGGCAGTTGGGTGGGTTAAGGTTTTTCGGAACAACCTGAACCCCTTTCTCTGCATACCATTCTTGAACGACTTTGCTGTAATGACAGCTTGCCAAATCTGGCCAAAACATTACGAGATGGTCGTGGGATCGAATGAACGGCGAAATTCGTTTTTGGAGACACTCTTTTGGTATAGTTCCGACGTCATTGTCTTATTTGTAACGAAAACTTTCGTTTTTTGCCACAGCTGCAAATGCCCTGCCAAATTATGAATTTTCGTGCAAATTTGTCGGCAAAACAAATTTAAATTTGGCTGGAACATCCCCGAGCCGTTGCCAAGTAAAATTTTTGACCTGGATTTGCCCGAAGTCAGCCTTGACATAGGTTTCATCGTCCATCAGAAGACACCCGTCGAACTTGGTCAGCACCTGGTCGTATAGCTTCCGAGCACGGATTTTGGCCACACTATTCTGTTTTGTGGTCCGATTTGGCTGTTTGCTAGCTCGATACGACTTGATTCCTTCCCGGAGTCGAGTTCTCCTCACGGTACTATGGGCAGCACCGAATTTTCTGGCCAAATCACGGTCCGACAAATTGGGATTCCTCTTAATCGTCTTCAAAATCTTACCACGCAGTTTCCGGTCGACAGTTCCACTCTGACGATTGGCTTGAGGCTTCCGAATCGTCGTCAATGTTTGCTTATACCGTTTGATAACGCGCCATACGGTATTTCTGGGCAATTTCAGCTGTTTAGCTAGCCTAGATGCAGACCACAACGGATTTTCCAAATAACTGTGCACAATTTCTTCCCTTCTTTCGGCTTCCATGTTGAGTGTTTACAAAGTAAAAACGATTTGCGGAATGTCAAAATACATACGTGAAGCTGACAAAATTCCCGACACGTGGGCACCAAGAACTTCCAAATCCGTCCACCAGGAGCGCCACAATATGAGCAAAAGTTTGTTCCAATTCTAAATGAAGCAAGCTTTAGATCGGAGACAAGTTTCGGCATTCTTTTAAATAACCTCTTTGAACTCTATCAATTTTCAGGAAATTCATGATTAGTTTATTAAAATTTTGATTTTGTTATTGTAAACTCGCATAATTGTTGGCCTCTTATCGTGCCAATATTCACCATACAATTAAATGCGCATATGATTTGGAGCATAATACTCTTACTGAAGAGCAGATAATCGAACAGATGCAGAACAACAAAACCAAGCCCGATATCACAGTGAAGTTCGACAACTGTGGCCATTTAGCCATATTATGGTTTTCATGGCAGCCAATAGGTTTTATAAGGGTTCTAGGGTCACTAGAACATATTCAAGATCTTTTTGGTCTCATAAAGGTTTTATTAACTTATTTCCACGACCGTCTAAAGAGTGGCCTCCTTTGTTCGAATTTCGGTTCTTAAGAAGTATAGAGGAGTTGTTGGTAAACATAACAGTTTTGATTGAAATTTATCAACAAACTCGGGAGGAGTGCAATATGGCTGAAACAAAACTGAAATTGTTATCTTGATCATTTCACATCCACTGTGATTGAAGGCTCCGTCCGGAATATTTTTTTGTCCACTTCCTTTTTCTGAACGGTGGTCCGACGTTCTCTGTCACGTTTGATGTCACGGGGAACAGTAGAGTTCACGGTCATGGACTTAATTACTATGGCACGATGCGAATGACTGAATTTTGAAAACTTTCCCGCACATTTCAATGAAACTATCAGCACGTAAACAATGCATACAAAACGAAAATTACCGAAAATTCAAAGATTTCACTCAAAAGGCAAAAAAGTTTACCTATTTGCGTATGTTAACGTGGACAACCATAAGAAACGAAATTTGAATCTCCAAAGCCTCGAATAGAAAACACTTTTGAACGGAATTTGAATGATTACAATAACAAGCATAATAGTGATTCTTTGAAGCGATGTAAATGCTTAGCTTCGTTAACAAACAGTCCTCGATCCGGCAAAATGTTCATGTTCGGTATCATAATTAAGAGCGCAAATACATTGTGGGGGCGACTAAGCTCCAACATTGTCTGTATGGCCTTGAAAACAAGTTTCTTATCCATCTATCCTCAACATTACATTGAAAAGCGTCTTTACAACATTTTAATCTGATTAAGTACTATGTATAGTCTTAGCTATACGAGTTAAAGTAAAGGGTCGATTTGAATTACTGCACGCTATAAAAGTGAATTATAAAACGCTATTTTCGCATGACAACTAAAACCGCTACGACTAGTGGAATTTAGCTTAGTGATTGATATGTTTCACTTTATTGTGAGAATAATACCTGATAAAATAAGCTCTCTAGCTTTCTAGTGAATTGAAAACGTTATTATTATGAAAAACATATGAATGTGTCGATCATCAACATCCTTTGTCAAAAGATAAGCAGTTGTAACGAAATTAAAATCAATATCTCTTCACGAAGACTCAGTCCTTATCTCAGGCGGTAAAGGTGCAGCTAATAAGGAAAACATGTCTATTCTAGGAATTTTCCGATTCCCTGAGCATAGAGTATGATTGTATTGCATTCTATGCATTCCCTGAGCATAGAGTATGATTGTCCTTGCCACTTAAACGCACTAATGCATATATGGTACAAGCGTCGCAAACTCACAGCAGACAGCAAACTAATTATGAAAACAATTGGATTGACACGTGGAAGAAGGCGATTCCGTTATAAAAATGAAAAAAATATTAATTAAAGGTTAATAATATAATACGAATTCTATTTCAGCTACGTACACCACCCTTAGTGGCAGCAGAAAGGATAATGAACGAGAACAGTCTTCGATAGAGTACCTACTGGATCACAAGGAGCTACATGACTTCGCACGGCAGATTGCAAGTGGGATGCAACATCTTGAAGAAAAGCAAATCACGCATCGGTGAGCATTTTAACTTACTTTAAAAAAAAACTCTAGCCTTTCTCGTTACGGTACTTCGCGGTTCTCTTTTAGCTCAGTCGGTCAATGCGCAGCTACTAATGAACACCATACTGGGTTCGATTCCCGGTCTGACTAAGGAGTTAGATCACATACACCTGCAAAAATAGTACCTGTCATCGCAAGTGAATTTATTACACTAACTAACAACCTCCTGACAGATCATGTAGGAGGAGAAGAGTTGAAGATTAAACTACTTGATTTTTTTTTTATTATTTTTTAATGACGCGGGGCCATTGGACTGGAAAAGAAAGCTCTCAATTAAGAACTGTGTAATTGTTTCAAGGAACACTTACTTGAGCCGTAGCCAGAGCATCGTAGGGCACATAAAGTCAAATAGAAAAGAAAGGTATAAATGGCATTCTATAGAATGACATTGCTATGACTTTATATAACGGGTGTCCACTAAATAATGAGAACGAAAAGAATGGGTCAGGAAAAAATACCTGTGAAGTTTTGTTCAAACTGATTTATTTTATTAAAAGGGTCAACTTAAATCTTCAAACTAAGTTTAGTGAATATTGTCATATGGTCCGTGGTCCGCCAGTGGCGCAGCTTAGTCGTTATGCTGGAACATGACCGTTGGACGGCAGCCACATCGATTTTTTCGGATGCAGCTTTTGATCCTGTTGGTAAGTTGCTTGGTGTTCTTGGCCTTCCAATTATCCTTGTATACCATGGAGCTCAAAAGACCGAAGAAATCCTCGATAGGACGGCACTGTGGCAAATTTGTCGGATTCCGGTCTTTTGGGACATATGGTATATTTTGGCTCTCCAAAAACGTTAGCGTTTTTTTTGCGTAGTGCGATGATGCCTTGTCCGGCCAAAACACGTATTTGCCATCCGAGTGATGTTGTTTATGAAATGGGATGAGTATTTTCTGCAAACACTCTCTTTGGTACACCTCTGGTTGATGGCCAAACCGCTTGGTTTGAACTATGGCTTCGAAATACCCTTATCGGATATTACGATGTATAACATAACCTTCGATTCAAATTTGTGCTTGAACTTATACATTACTTTTTGGAGGAGTAGTAGATTTGTCCTTAGTGTAGAATCGGTCGTTTTCCGGTCATCCAGCGGCATTGGGATTTCACGGTTTGAATCTGCTCATCTGTGTACTCTAGGGATCTGGTTTTCTTTCTACACACTATTCCTTCTTTCTTTAGCGTCTTGCAGATGAGTGACTTCGAACAATGGAACTTTCGGGCTGCTTCCCGTTGACTTTCCGAATCCTCGTTGTTGAACATGCTGTGCAGCGAGCGGAGCGTTTCTCTCATTCATTATTTTCGCTGGACGGCCGCAACCTTTCTTCCGGGTTACTCTCATGCATGCCAGGATACGGTATACGGTGGATACCGGAACTTTTTCACGACAAAAATGGTCCACCGTGTGTTTTTTTCCACGATCTTCGTTCGCTTGAAAGAATTGTACAACGCGCGCGCGCAGTTCTTCCTGTTTCGACGGCATGCTGAACACGACTGAACATGTTAGAGTGAAATAAGAGTGTATGAAAATTGTCTGGAGAGTGCAACGATTCATTCATCTAAAGTGACATTTCTATGCGGCCGTTTTTGTTCTGATGGAAAAGTATTGAAATCATTCTCATTTTTTAGTGGACATCCGTTAGAACTAGCTTTGTGTTCGTCAGAAGGCATTCATTCCAATGTCGTCTTGAATAATCAAGCCAGTGCGTCGTCTCCGTGAAGAAGTTCTGGCAATTCCCCCAATGGACTGGTGCTTCAAAGCACGATTTATTTATCTATTTGCTAGCTGAACCCAGCATGAGCCTTGCAACGCTTGCAACTAAGTGAATGAAAATTTAATGAGTTGTGTTGAAAATTTTTTGTTTGCTCATGTGTGACTTCGTTTAGAGTGTTTAACCCTTGAATCGGTAGTTTCAAACATGGATTTTCTTTCTGTGTAGAAGCATTTTATAGACAAAACATTAATCTTAAAACTAAGCCATATTCTGTCAGTCTACGCTGAATTTTCTCTTCCATAACATTAGATTAACTTCTTGTGCAAAATGTAGCACTGAAAGTAGCTCAGGCCTTGTTTATTTATTTATTTAATATTATACATCAACATAGGCGTAGCCAAGGGGGGGGGCAGGGTGGTGCCGTTGCCCCCCCCCCCTAACTTTTGATTTAAGATTTAGAATGTCAATGTTTGTTTGAATTTTTATTATATATTTTTAATGTTTGTGAGATTGCCCCTTTGTCTAAATGAAATAGCGCAAAGTTGTCCTGATTTGGTGACAAGATCTAGCAAAAATGTGCAAAAAGTGGACATCCATGAAATTTTTTTTCAAATAGTTACGACTAAAAATGTTATTACACTCTTTTACCTTTAATCAAGAACACAACCTAGCTAACCTAACGTATCCAAAATAATATCTCATAAGTGTAATGGTAACTGTATGACGAGCATTGACTGTTTTTTCCCCGCTAGCTGAAACGTGGAAAAGCTTAGTTCAAATCAATTAGTTCAGTGGTAATCAACAAATTGAATATTTAAATCAATGTTATAGCTGTCGGAAGCCAAATAATACTTAATAAAGATACATAATTCATAGTTAGAAAGTGTATAAACGGGAAATATTTAATTAAACATGATATGGGCCTAACCGGTCAATGCAACATCGCTGATCATTGTTTTTCCGTTACATGGTACTGTAGGTTCTGTTTTATGAAGAATATATATTAATTACATCCTTTTGCTTGAATCAGTATTTTAAAGTACTGTTTCCGTATCCAAGAGATTTTAATGGAGCAAATGCTACGAAATTTTCCAGGCGAGACGAGAAGACTCGTATTCGATTTTCAAACCAGTCATTTAGTAATCGTGTGAGAATGCATGCTCATCAGAGCGAAAAGTTGCAGTCGGCTTATCCTATTCAAAGATTTAATCCGGTTCTATGAGCATGAGCAATATAATCAGCATTATTGTCCGCCCGTAGATGCTACTTCGTTGCTGCCAGATCAGCTGTTATTACACAGATGATACGTGGAACTAGCATAAATCCTCAATATATAAAAACTGGTGATCTCAAACTAAGGCAATAATTGGCGCCGGCCTTACCCGAATGCAGGTCACATTACGAAAGGGTAGGAATGTATTGACGTGATACTCGCTTTAATGGAAGCCAAGATCGTGGTAATGAATTCACGCGCCGTTTAGTAAAATATTTTATTATACTACCGATGTCTGATTTGAACCTTTTTATATGACTATTTTTATGACCAGTAAGGATACTATTGGAGTGATTCACAAAATTGAATAGTGATTTACTTGCTCCAGGATATGGTGGTACGGCGAGCATGGCAAACCAATATTATGGATCACAATAAATTATGATCCCCACCATCGGTCCACCCTCCCGGCAATCCACCACATCTTACCAGGAAGCATTTTTGTTGTTTTTTTTTCTGTGCACACTCGATCACTCGCATCGCCGAATTATAAATAACCGAAATAATACGAAACGTGCCATTCCTGATAGCAAAATAGTGCGTAATAAAGCATCGACACAACCGATGCTCGAAGCATACTCTTTTTTCGTAAACTTTTAATTTTTACAACTGTATCAAGAAAGTAGGAGCTTGTTAAAAACAAATTGCGAAATAGAATACATACATTACCACTATTTTACTGTTTAGCATGACAATGGCATTAACAAGAATAGGTTCATTGGCAGGAGGTTCATCAATCAAATACATACCACAAAAAGTTGAGAACACTTGCATGAATCAAGACGAAAGCTGCTATCAATTTCGATATTCATTACTTCTCATAAAGGGTGATACGGTCAAAATTTGGTCAAGGGAAAACGCGTGTAAATCGGTGAAATCGTTTATTTAAAAAATCAAATTAAATGTCTTTTTCAAGTTCAATTAGTATAAAATTCAGGAAAAATATTCAGTTAGGCTTCCGCTTTTCCAAATCCGAATTGCCGGGCCTTACGCTTGACCCCTGCCATCAGATTTTGTACAGCCACCTTGTCCACCTTCTTCGCCGCAGAAAGCCAGTTTGCCTTGAACTGCTGCTCGTCCTTAGCAGTTTTTTTGGTCTTCTTTAGGTTCCGCTTGACAATAGCCCAGTATTTCTCAATTGGGCGGAGCTCTGGCGTGTTGGGAGGGTTCTTGTCCTTGGGAACCACCTGCACGTTGTTGGCGGCGTACCACTCCATGGCCTTTTTACCGTAATGGCAAGATGCCAAATCCGGCCAAAACAGTACGGAACAACCGTGTTTCTTCAGGAAAGGCAGCAGACGTTTATTCAAACACTCTTTCACGTAAATTTCTTGGTTGACAGTCCCGGAAGCTATGAAAATGCTGCTTTTCAAGCCACAGGTACAGATGGCTTGCCAAACCAGATATTTCTTTGCGAACTTTGACAGTTTCGTGTGTTCGAAAATATCTGCTACCTTTCCCCTTCCTTTTGCCGTATAAAACTCCTGTCCCGGGAGCTGCTTGTAGTCGGCTTTGACGTAGGTTTCGTCGTCCATTGCCACGCAGTCAAACTTCGTCAGCATCGTCGTGTACAGCCTCCGGGATCGCGCTTTGGCCGTCGTATTTTGTTTATCATCGCGATTTGGAGTCACTACCTTCTTGTAAGTCGATAGGCTCGTTTTTTGGCTCGATGCACGGTTGTAGACGATACACCCAGCTTATTTGCGGCATCTCGGAGAGATAGGTTAGGGTTTCGCTTGAAACTACCGGCAACTCTCTTTGTCGTCTCAGCGGCTTCCGGTTTTCGATTTCCCCTCGATCCAGACTTCCTGGCTGTCGACAAACGTTCCCCAAACACTTTAATTACATTTGTAACGGTTGATTTGGCAACTTTTAGCGATTTTGCCAACTTTGCGTGGGAGTAGCTCGGATTTTCGCGATGCGCGAGCAAAATTTTGATACGCTGCTCTTCTTGCTTGGACGGCATTTTGACAACTGAAAAGTGAATTCCAAAATCAAAATAGGAGCAACATTCTACACACACACACACCTTCAAAATGAGGGGTGTTCAGGTTTTGTAAATGCAAAATTGAAAGACATACGTCAAGTTGATATTGACCAAATTTTGACCGTATCGCCCTTTAAACACGAACGGAAAATTAAGCAAAATGCATTTTAATGTAATTCAATGATACACCGATTTGGTTTCATACTACTCAGATACACACTGCTTGATACGACGACACGATACCATGATTGCTATCTACAGTTACATTTGCGACTTATTTCGGTTCAAAAAGTTATACTTGATTTTCCTGTTTAGATAATGTCTGATAAAATAATTAAAGTAAAGGAAAGTTAAGAGGACACAAACCATAAGCCATAAACTACTAAAACTCAAAATGTATGTTTGTTGAAAGCTTACTTATTATTTGAACAACCATTAAAAAAAATGTTCAATTGATACGTTGTGAGCACAGAGAGTAAAAAACTGTGTTTTTACGGTGTTGCATTGTCAATATATGCACTGAAAATTATTTTCGTAAATATGCTTTCACTCGTTTCTTAAAAATTGATTTTTTACATAAAACAAATGTCTTGTGAATTGTATGATGCATTCTTAATGGTTATCATATGCTGTAATTAAACTTTTTTTTAACAATGCACGAAATGAATTTTGTGAAGATCAACCAATTGCTGCTTCTCTTCAATGGTACTCATACATGTTGGTATTACTGCTTGGGTGGGCTGGAATGATTGATTTATCCCAAAATAAAAATAAGAGCGCTATGGAGAGTTATAAGTTCATACGTATTAATCAAGTAACTTGTAACGAGTCATCGTGACCTAGTTAGAGTCCAAACCTCATGTTAGAAACATTAATAAATATGCTGAACAACTCTTCGCTGTTTGGGCTTTTTTTTTCAATTTCATACTGAGTCGATATAAAAGATCTGTCAGTAAGTGCTGCATTTACCAGAGAGACGTTTCTTTTTTAATGATAAAAACATATTCGTAGCACTTTGTGTTGTTTTCGTACAATGGACGAATTTTCTTTCTGTGTCAACAAATACTTCGTGTTTTGACAGTTACACGTGTGGAATTGAATAATTTTGGAAAAGTACAGTTCAATTTTGTTACAGAAAATATCAAATAGATTGGATAGTCTTACCTTCGATTTCATAATAAAAGCGAAATTTAATTTTGAGTGTGGGTGAGAGCGTCGTGGAGCAATAATACATTTTCAGTACAAACTGTTAACAAACCCGGTGTTTATCCTTAACAAAAATCCAACATGACTGTAAAGTGAACATTTCGACACATTACATTACCCGCTAGATTTTGGCATGGTTTCAATTTAATGCGGTTCGATTTTGAAACATGTGATAAATCGAAGGTTTTTAAAATCCTCTTTGCTGTCTCCATTCCAGAACAAAGTTAGAATTGTTAAATCTTGTTGTCGCAATCGGACGGGTATTGTAAAATATTTTGGGTGAGAGTAGAGAAGATAATCCAACCGTCGTCGTTCAGGCAAATAGTCACGAACTGTAGGCTTGATTCCTGTTAAAAAATTCTTTCTAGGCTAGTAATGGCGCTGTTTTGTCCGTAATTAGTGCGGTGATGTATTGGTTGCAGCAGGTAATTGTTCCGCAGGTGATTGTTCTAGGTCGGACAAAGAAATTTAATTGATTTCGGGGCAATCCACTCGATTCTGCAAAATGTCGGATATTAGAAGAGCCTTCGCAACATTCTTTCGTGTACTTAGAGTATCCAACCTGCAAATCGAATAAATCACCGTTGAACTGATTCAATTCTCTCGATTCCATTAGTGAGGGCTCCAAACAGTTGTACAGTATTCCAAAGTCGAACGAACCAACGCACAGTAGAGCGCTTTTAAGCAGTAAATGTCGGTGAACTCTTTAGGTAGTCGAAAAATAAACCCTAGGTTTTTCGAGGCTTTGTTCACTAAAAATGACACAAGTTGTTTGTACGTCAATTGGGAGTCATGAATAACTCCCAAGTCCTGGATTTGATCCACTCTTTCCAAAACAACTCCAGCGAAGGAATAATTGTGGACTATTGGATTCTTCAATCGAGAAAACGTAATAGTCGAGCATTTTTCAGGATTAACGGTCATACTATTCCTTTGGCACCAATCAACGAAGGAGTCCAACTGGTGTTGCAGAAAATGCGCGTCAGCGTCTGAGCGAATATTGAGGTAAAGCTTGAAGTCGTCCGCAACAGAAAGTCTCGGCCAGCCAGAACCACGTTCACGTCGTTGAAGTAAAGACGAAAGATGAGTGGTTCAAGATGACTGTCTTGTGGAATTCCTGACGTGATAAGAAATGATGCCGAGGTGGATTCACTAATGACTACTTGCGGGTGACAACCAATCCAATAAGAAGGGAGCCAATTTCAAAGTCTTCCATGCATTCCAAACCTGTCAAGCTTCGCCACAGCAATTTGGTGGTTAGCCTTGTCGAATGCTGCAGATAGGTCCAAATAAAGTACGTCCGTTTGTGCTCGACCAAGCATATTATCAACAATCAATATGCAACTAGCGATTTGAAATTGGTTCACTGTTGTAGAACCCCTTGGTCCGAATTACAACTTAAAGCCAGCACCTTGCTATACATATTTGTGCCTTTGTTTTGATTTGCTGTGTTATTTTGACAGAATATTTGAGAGTGTGTTCGAGTGAGTTCATTATTAGGGGCGCATTATTAAGCTTGGGACCGAGCTTGGGACCGATGTGCTAGTACTGACTATTCTTGGGAACATGTTGATCTATCGCATATGAAAGAATATGCGAAAATGTCTCCCCTGCAGTGTTTACATCGATTCCGTCAAAAATGTTGTCCCAATCCAACGATTCAAAATAGGGAATGATGCTATCATATTCAGCGTTTATGAAGTCGTAAAGTACCCGTACTGGGTTGTCACTATCCCTTTCTCGATAATGAGATGTAAAGGTTGGTGGTGAGGAACAACTTTCACCAACGGCACCGAAGCTAACAATATATATGGAGCAGTGTCACAGGAGCTGACGAAACATAAATCGAGGCTTCTACCGTCCTCGTTAACGATATGATTGATCTGACGAAGCGTGGCAGTACTATAGCAATCGAGAATACTAGCAGTGAACTGGTTGAATGTCGAATCACTAGCATCAGGATGTAGGAATCCATTATTAGAAGAACGTCAACTAATTCCAGGCAAGTTGAAATCGTCAACGATCACGATATCGTCAATTAATGATGCTCTATCCACAATTGATGAAAGTGACTGCGTATGAGCTTCGACCAGTGAGCTGTCATGTGTTCTATCGGGAGGAATATAAATAACACACAAGTAAAGGTTGCGGTCAGCGAGTTCAATCGCTAATTCTAACTGTTCCACGCCAGCCCATGCGTCATCATCGATCAAGTGTGTTCTAGTACCTCGCCGAAAAGCAAGCAGGACACCGCCTCCTCTAGTTTTTCTGCTGTTGCGCGGACTACGATCACAACGAAAAACTTCGTATTGGTGGTCTAGAACTTGAGTCGAGGTAGTATTCTGAGTGTGCCAGGTTTCAGAGAACACAAGAATATCATAACTGCAGTCTGAACGAGCCAGCAAGTAGTCACCGAGACACGAATTCAACCCCCCCAACATTCTGATAATACATGTTCAATATACCTTCTGCTGAAGAGTATGGGCCGATCGTATTGCTGTCCAAGGGGTGTAATCCTGATGCAGTTTTAGAAAGATTACGAGATGGAATGGAGATGTGTTTTAGGTGCTTGGATAATTATCATGTTTATTTGAAATTTCTGCTGCATTTGTTTGAGAGGGGATCTCGAACCCCCGTAGAAAAAAATCATGCCTCCAAACAAAAACTCCCACATCCACATGCCAAATTTAGTTCCATTTGCCTGGTTAGTTCTCGATTTATGCAGAAATTTGTGTTTTATTTGTATCGGAGACCCCCTTCCAGGCGGGGAAGGAGTTTCGAATCATCATAAAAACCTTTTCCGACCCCCAAAAACCCCTGCATACAAGTTTTTATAACATTAGGGATAATTCTCATGTTTGGTTGAAACTTGTGTTTCATTTGTATAAGAGATGACTCATTTTTCTTGTCATCTGGCCAACTGCGTATGTGCCGCAGAGAAGATTCCAAGAAATAGAGCGATCCCAGGAAGATCTAAAATCGCTCTACTGCTTTGAATCAAGGGAAGGAAGAAAGCGTAGACCTCCCGTACCAAACGCTTCCATGTAGAGTTAAACAGTGTGACAATTTGTACTTTATCGTTGGGAGCATAGATGCTAGAAAGATTACTTTATGCTCCTTTTGCCTGTGGGTGAACTTTTGGCATTTGAACCAAAAGCCTGGCAATAATTGCCAAGGTCATAGCGCCTTATCTCGCTCAACGGTGGACTGAAACTTACGGATAAATGAGAAGCTGAAAATAGCATAAAAAATATTGTTAAGGGATGTTATAATATAAAATGAGAATAAAATGTGTACTGTCAACATGTCTTTCGATTGTGTTCCTGCAGCAATTGAAGATGGACTTGCCATATCATTGCCATGAAAGAAAAAAAATTAAATTTTCATACAATACTCAGAAATTCCATGGATGATCCAAAATTATATACCGTATAAAGAAAACTTACATTTTTCGTGGTAGGGTAAGTTTCCAGCATACTAGCTTACCGGGGTCGCGCTGCCTACATTGCTTTGTTGGGACGGCCTCCTAAGGTATAGCTGACGAGATACAGCGTTTCTTATTCAGCCGCAGTTTGAGCCGTACCTCCTTGGTGGACAGACGCTGGCACGCACCTCCTCAATCTAGCTGAAGTCAGAAGGACAACCGTGCCCAGGCTGCACTACCAGCTAAGTACGCAACCCATAGCTGGTGGTCTTTGTCATCTCTTGACCCGTGCAAGCATGAGTTAGGAACTTTGTGAGGACCAGAGCTATGTTGCGGGGACGCACGCTCCATCACATTTGTCGAATCATTAAAAAAAAAAAAAGTTTGCTCTCGACATATGGACAAAAACGTGGAAGCCATTATTAAAAAAAATCCAGCATTTCTGTGTGGTTAAATGTGGCGGAGAAGTCAAAATCATACGTACAAAAAGTGAAGCAGGGGCAAGGAATGTAGGCGTACAACGTGAATAGGGTGTCCAACTGTGATGACATGCAAAATTTCACTGCAAAAAATCGTGCTAAGTTTCTTGACGTACATACTCGAAGACTTCTGGGTCTGGCTATTTACATCGCAATGTACTGGAACCCGGTTTTAAAACATTTTTGGACAAAGAAGGTGTCCAAATTTACGAAGAAGTATTTGATTTGGCAGGCCATATGTAGTTGTGGTCGAAAATCTAAAAGTGTCGTCTCTACTGGCACTATAAATAAGGATGTGTACAAGAAAGAATGTCTGCTAAAGTGAGTGCTACCGTTTATCAGTAGCCACGACTCTCCAGCTCTGTTCTGGCCTGATTTGACCTCTTGTCACTATGCGAAATCCTTCCTGGAATGGTATAAGGTACAAGAGGTCAAATGCGTGTCAAAAACAGCCAATCCACCAAACTGTCCAGAATGTTGCCCAATAGAGAAATACTTGGCTCTAGTGTAACGGAAACTCTTCGGAACTAAGAAGAAAGCAAATAGTACCGATGATTCCAAGAGAAGATGGAGAATCGTCACGGCGGGCGTATCTGAGGATACCGTACGAAACCTGATGGCGGGTGTACCACAGAAAGTTCGAGAATTCCACAAAAAGAATGATTAACATCTTAATCAACTGTTTCTTATGTAGATATAAATCTATTATTGTGAAATAAACAATCGTTTTTTTTTTAAATAATGTGTAAATTTAGTTTTGCTCTATTATTTTTGTGTCCGAAATTTAACGTAGACAATCTTTAGATGTACAGATGCTAATATGGAGATAGTCTATGTCACGCAATATAGGTTGTAGTGTGAACGAGAAGTTATGCTCCATTCTTAAATTAGCTGTCATATTATACTGATTTGATGTATTGTTCAATTTTTTCAAAGTTCAGGGCTCGAAAACTGTGTGCAGTGCAGCACATTTTTGCATATAACCTCCATCACGGAAACCCAGTAGTGTTTGAGTCGTTTGCTTTCGAAAATGATAAAGTCTATCATTATATATGGTGGCCAAATAAAGACTCATTTCTGATTCAATGACACGAAGAGTGAAAATCGCTTCAAGAGTGTCGACCTGGATGAATTGTACTCAATATTAGGTATTTTTGCCACTGTGTGTAGTTGTCACAGAGAACAGACATTGATGTATATACATTGATGATATAAATTTTCTCGAAAAACGTGTGTAAAAGTTTAAACGAAAATATGTTGAAACACTAACGCCATCTCTTACCGGCTGCCCAAGTTATGTTGAATCATGTTGCCAGTGATTTTTTTTACTTTCTACGCAACTCAACGTTTGGAAACGTTGCTGTCAAAATTCAAAACAAAAGAATCGGTATCTGAAACAAACATTATAAACATTTGTTCGGGTGAAAAAGTACGTATTCCAGCTTGCAATTTACAATGCATTTTGTAAGATATCTAAAACATCAACACTCGTGATTCATAGGCCAATTAATTATTATGTCGACGAAAATTGTTGGATATAACGGAAAGGCAACTGGGGTTATATCTAGAGAATGTGTTGGTACCCGATTCGTTTTGAGTTTGTGAATGCAGTTGCAGCTCAATCGGGGTTGTTCGTGAAGAGCTGCGATGTTCAACTACCAATCGCTCGTCCTCGTAGTATATGATGGAGGTGATGGAGTACGTGTATCCTTGGACAGTACATAGCTATCGAGTCGACTACTTTCTGGTATTTCAATACATGAATCCTCTTATGCTGAAGTCTTCTACCACTAATCATTGACAAACAGTGATGGATCACTGGGAATGCCAATAATCAGTGAATCGACAAACTCTATGGATGCATCCTCCAAGTAGTCACCTGACATTCTGATAGAACAAAATACATATATGTTGATATAAATAGCTTTCAATACTTTTTGGTATAGTTTATGGTATGATATAGTGATTGTACGAACATTCGAAAGGCATTGCCTTTGGAACTAACTTGCATGTGAATTTCAGATTCAATTAGATTTTAGACTAAGAGTTCCTTTTATGTTACGCTGCATTACCACTTTTCTTTCCTGGATAGTTCCTTGAAAGCATTGAGAGGAAAGTGAGCGAAACGAATACTTATGTTCTTGAATGTTTGTGGTCCTGCAGCAGCAAACATTTAGGCAGCTTCACAAGAGCAACATTTTCTACCCAGGCATGGCATCTGCGTTATAAAACATACTCTCATTTGTATTCATAATTTCAAAGGTGAAGAAAAATTCACATTTCATTATCACCTGTGAACTGATAAAAGGAAATATTGTATCGTTACTGATTACTGCACCAATAAAATTCATAATTGCGACCCATTTTCCGAGTCTATAAACTCTCATGAATATGGGCAGCCGGTATAAGAAGCAAGTGCAGAGAAAAACATGGAAAACTTTTCAGGTTATGTGCTAGGCTTTTGATTGATAAATATTGACATGACAGTTATCGCACAACTGCAGCGCCGCCTACCAGGAGCATAATGACATACATTTGAAATGTCGGTTTAAAGTTTTACATTAGTAGCAGACCGAAGATAAACGTCTGTTCTCTGTGCCTATATGTTCTCGTAGCACGTTTCGAATTGTAAGCACAACCCAACAGGCTATGTTTTGAAAGTGTACAAACCAGCACAATCCATATGACTCATATTGGTTTACAATTGCAATCAAACTTACTTTGGCAAAACAAATACAAAAAGTGCATTCAAGACATGAGGGCTCGAGCTTACGTGGCTCAGAAATGGATTCCAAAAATGATGGGGATGGCACGAAAATAATACGCACGGTCTTAACAACTGCTTTAATCCTTCATGTATAACGTTTAACACGGATACAAATCTCATCCATTTAAATTAAAAATTCGATGTTCAACTTGAAACATAAGAATTATTTAAAGTAAATAAAAAGCAAGTTACGAACAAAAATAACAATTTTTGAATCATCCTTGAAGGCTTGTCAATTTAAACAATACATTCATCGGGTAGATCAATTTTAGCGTGTACTTCCTTCTCCATAACGTGAGGTCGAGACATAGTTTCGACGCTCGCATCTTGAGCCAACCGTCGCGTTTATTGGATGGTTTTTTGCTCGGTTCCAGTAGTGAATCTCTGAGCAAACTTCTTGAATCTGAAACCTGTTCGCATTTAAGCTCAATTCAGGACTAAGAATCATGGAATTCATGGAAGAATCATGGAATAAATCAAACAAATTTAGAACGCCAGTGAAATCCAAAATTTGTACATTTATTCGTATCATTAATATGTTGAAAACGAACCAAATAAAATTTAAATTTCAAACACCGTCACTTGGTTTAAAACTTAGAATATGTTTGAAAGAAAGCATGTTTATGTTTGCGGTCAGAATAAACTAATTTTATGTTTTGATTAACCTGGAGTATGTTTGTTATGACGGTTTTTTTCTGCGTGGAATATCCGTTTTGTAGAGAGAAAAAAAAAGGTCTTCATAGACTTTTGGTATATCCCCGCCTCCCCCATCGTAGACAAACGTAGACTTTTACGCGTTTCCCCCCCCCTTTATTGTCTACGTGGTTTATGAATAGCCCCTATATTATTTCGCAACTATTTTCCACAATTATTTCGTTGTTCCTTTTGTGTGCGTTTCGTCGATACTATTTTCAACTTTGAACTTGTTGTTGAACTGGAAACCGTTTTCATTAGGATAGAATTGATACCTGAAGGAACTGCGGTATGCATGGACCGGATACCAGCAATGCATGCTGCTGATTCGAAGCGGTTTTTCAGTATCTCCTTTCCTTCATGGCATTCTGCAGCCGACACAAATTTCACTTTCAGCTTGCTGTGGTCTAACGCCAATCATACAGTTGTTTTGGTGTTTGAATGGTTGCACCCTGCAAACTTGCCCATAATGCCAATCTTTTATCTTTTCCGTGTGCTGTAGCGAAGTAGTGCCACTCAGCGGGAACACCAAAATCTTTCTCGTGGTAGAAGCGGGTTGATGATGTTGAATCGATTTTCATACTGCGATCCCACACCATCGGAAAAATAAATAATTTTCGTTTGCTTAATCATTTTGCTCTTCACAAACTGTGTATAGCTGAAGTGTCGCTGAAATACGTGGAATGTGTTGGTGTTGTGCTCTAAGGAATCTGAAATTATGACACAATTAAGAAGCACGTACCTTTGTACTGGCGCGTGTACCGGAGAGAACGTCTTCATCAGCTCCTTCTCACATCTAGGCTGGTTGCCAGAATGTCTTGACATAATTTGACATAATTCCAAGTTCATCTGGAGGAAAATGCTGCGGATGTTGCAATTTGTCCAGTAAGAAATGCAAAATTAAAAATAACATAATTATTTTAGCAAAGGCAAAACATTTGAACATTAGGATTGAGAGTTTATAATCGTTTTTTACTATTCTATCATTGGGACACAGTATTGGTCGCTTTAAAAATGATCTATTTTTTATACATATGTATCCCTGTATACTACAATTTGTTAATTTTCATTAAACCTCTACCATCTTTAATTATTTATTTTCACAGTGATTTAGCTGCCAGGAACATACTGATTGACGAGCGGAAAACGCTGAAAATTTCCGACTTCGGACTGTCACGCACCGGGATCTACGTGAATACCAGAAACAAGAAGGTAATCATTAACTAAATATGTTGGTATCCCTGTTTCAAATTTCAATTGTGCATACTGTAGATTTCACAGAATGTCCGATGCAAACACTGTCATACGTAGCTGAACATTTTTGAACGAGATTTAAAATTAGATTAGAGCATGCATGTCACATATCTCACCCCAAATTAACGATGTACTAGAACAAGGCATTGCTCTCATATTTTGCATTGCACTGACAATGTGCTGTGCAATTGGTAGGTCTGACAATGTAATGAATTATCATTTGTGCACACATCATTTAGTTTACCGGGTTCGGTTATGATTTACCGAACTCAAAACAGCTGGGCTGGCTTGGTGTGTTCGGTGGCTGACTTTGTATTAAATATCAGTAATTTTGTCACCTTGTTAACGAGGCTTAGCAAATTAGATTACTGAGTGGAGTGTATCGAGTGAGATCTGTTACAACCGTACCTGAAAACCGAATCTAAATGTGTATAAACTATTCGGGACAAAGCTTAGGCAGTACTCAAAAAAATGTAATTCGTTTAGTTTTATCAGCATTAATTTGGTCGTTCAGCCACTTATCGTTGAGAGAAATGTCTCAAAGCCAACCAGGTGCGGTAAACGAATATCTTTAAATTCCAAATTAATTGAAATGCACGTCATCCTTCTAAAATATTCTGCCCAATAATGCACGAACATTTCAAAATATGCTTCAATGAATTAACAATGCTTATACAGTTTGGAGATACGCATTTCATTGCACACGCATTGAAAATTTATGTGGAAATTAGTTTGGAAACACGATTTTCTTTACATTTCCACTCCCAGAGAACTAAATCTAAAACTAAACTAGCGACTAGACTAGCTCATGCTCATGCTCATTATTAGACGAATAGAATGATTATGCCACAGCAATTTTGCTCTCACCTAACTTGGTTCAGCCATTGAGATCGCAGCAAGCCGTGCTTGGATACTGACCTGTTTGGTTTTTGCTGCGTCTTTTTCGCAGAAAATAAAATTAAAAATATATTCGAAATTCAACCTAAGCGAACAGTGAAAACATTAAATCTCCACGTGTTTTGTGTAAAGTGTAGTGAATTTAATCGATTGCTTCCAAAAAATTGTGATGGTCGGTAGTTTTTCCCCGTTTTTTTTTTTTTTTTTTTTTGTGCTTCGCCCCCGCACCCGGAGGAAGAGTTAATAGCAGCTTAGTTGTGTTTGTTAGTGCTGTTAGTATTGTGCCACGCGGACATAAATGATTAAATTAGAGTATTTTTCCGCTTTGTCGCGAGTGACTTGATGATTATAAGCAGTTTAGAAGTCGATATAGAGTCGCCTCATAGCGGGGGATTTTGATTGTTGGCAGTGTGTGGAGAGAGAAAAATGAAAACCAGTGCAATGAAGAAAACGGCCATTTGCTGGTCAGAAGCAAAATACGAAGCTAACGCGCATGCGCGCGTGAGTGACTGGCATATAATTCCAGATGCACTCACTCACCACATGGTGTACAGATGGAGAGCTGTGAAGTTTTTTTTTCGTTGAACAATGATTGTGATTTTTCAAGTTAATTTTTTTCTCGGAAGTGTTTTTTTACCTGTGATTTTCATTGTGCGCGAAGTACTAATTGTATTCGGGCTCTTCCTTTCGAAAAGGATGATGCGAAAATATTTGCCGAATAGCAGAGTGCTACTTCTGTAGAGACATAACTGCATCCTTTAGCATCACAGGGAAGCCGTCCAAATGGAGACTGAAGATCAGCAACAATATCCGGTGAGATCTTTCTGAATTTTGACGATACTGATAAATACGTGCCATCCTCAAAACAATTAGATTTGTTGATGTAAGTGTTTGCACAGTACCTATATCCATTTGATTTTTGTACTGTGTATATGCGGGGCTTGTTGTAAGTGAAAGTGACCTCGGAATGGACGTGAGTAACCAGGCATTCTGAAATGGGTCACTGGAACCCAACAGAAATATCACCTTCCAATTCCCGGGCTAAAAATGTTTGACGAGTCGACCACAGTAGTTTAACGGTAAACATTTTTCTTCCATAAAATCACTGCCGGACGGTGGGCGTTGGATTGTACACACACACACACACACACACACACACACACACACACACACACACACACACACACACTAACTTTGGTTCAGCCATTCAGCTCCCATCCTCAACCTTATCGAGATGAGTAGTTCCTGACGGCGAATCTACCACTGTCTCGGATGGAGGATTTACCGCCTGTGGATCCTGAAAGCGAACTACGGTGGCCCATTTACCTCCCACATACTGACTCAGTCAACTGGAGTTCTCCCTCGACTGAGGATCAACCCACTACTCCACTCCACCACTCGCTTGTTGATTCTCCCGCCATTTTCGCTGCAGAGCCGACATGATTTGCGTAATGGCTCCGTTGATCGCATTCCAAGTGCTTTCGTCACGACACATTCTATAGACGACGTTAACTGGGCTAGTATCTACTCCGCTGATGGCAAGCTTCTCGCTTCGCAATGGTCCGAATCGTGGACAGTCGAAGACCACGTGCTCTGGTGTCTCTTCCTGAAGCAACCATGGCCAGACAGAAACTGCGTAAGGTAGAAGTTTACCTCTCCGTGCTGCCTGCCTCTTCATCCAGATCGACATATCCGGTATGAGCAGTTGCGTCCATCGACCGTTCTCCCCCGTGTTCCAATCTCGTTTCCATTTGACCATCTACTTCGCTTTCAATAGCTTTCGAACTCGTCTGATATTTCTCCCATGATAACTCTCACTGTCCTCCGCGAGAGTGATGCAAATCGGGATCATTCCAGCAATGCAGCATACTTCCTCCAATGAAATAGTTCAGTACGCACTCACGACTCGCACGGCCATGAGCCTTAACATACTGTTAAAAATTTCCAGGTTTCGCTTGGTTTCCAGCGCTGCGACCCAGGATGGACCTCCGTATCTCAGTATCGATGATGATATACTAGCCAGTAGTAGCTACTGCTAGTTCCGTTGCTATTCGGCATGATTCTGTCTACCGCATTAATGGCCTTCGTCGGCTTCCCGCATGCATAGTCTACGTGGCTGTTGAAATTTAGCCGGACGTCGATTATCACACCCAGATACTTTAGCACGCGCTTCGAGGCTATGGCAAGATGACGATATCTGTTCGCTGTACCGCTTTTCAGTTGCTGGCCATCGGCACCTCCGTTTTGTGCTGGGCTATCTGCAGCTTCGAACCCTGCTTCCAGTTTTTAATTATGCCGATTGCGTCGGGCGCCAGCATTTCCATTTCTTCCAGTGTTTCGATATTCACTGATAATACGATGTCATCCGCAAAGCCAACGATCACTACGCCTTTGGGCAGCTTCATGCGTTAGCACACCCGTTGTACATTCCGTTCCAATGTGTTGAGCCAAGGATGGAACCTTGCGGAACTCCCACCGTGATGTTCACCGATTTCCGCTCCACGGAGGTCTCGTAGATCAGCACCCGGTTCTGAAAGTAACTCTTCAGAATTCGAGGTAATGGGACCGTCATTCTGTGCAGTGACTCAGCAATAGCCTCCGCTGGCGCTATTGAAGGCGTTCTTAATGTCAATCGTTACAACAGCGCAATATCGATCGCATCTCTGCTTTTGTTTGGACATCTCTACGGCTGTCTCGACCACTGTCCGAATGGCATCCACCGTAGACTTCCCTTTCCGGAAACCGAATTGCATCCTCGATAGCCCGTGCTCGCTCTCGGTAAATTTCGTCAGCCTGTTGAGGATGATCCTCTCCAGGAGTTTTCCAAGCGTATCCAATAGGCATATTGGCCTATACGATGCTGGATCCCCCGGAGGCTTTCCTGGCTTCGGCAACAACACTAATTTCTGTATTTTCCACCTGTCCGGGAAATGGCCTTCCTCTAGACATTTCTGTAGCACATCCCTGAACATTTCCGGGAATGCCTGAATCGCCACTTTCAGAGCCACGTTAGGGATTCCATCCGGTCCGGGTGCCTTCCTCACCTTAAGCCCTTTCGCCACTGCCACGAGCTCCTCGTTCGAGACTTGCATGCCCTCAACATTACTTCTCTCTTCCTCGCCGTACGGTGTACGTGGCCACGTCGTTGGATCGTGCGTCGGGAAAAGTCCATCTACGATAACCTTCAGTTTTGCTGGACATAGCTCTGCAGCCATTGTTGGGCCTTTGATCTTCGCCATCACAATACGGTACGCGTCGCCCCAGGGGTTAACATCAGTGGCTCGGCACAGCCTCTTGTAGCAGTTTGACTTGCCCAGTCTTATCGTCTCGTTTTAATCTCGGTCTCTCGACGCCGCTCTGGCTCTCACGTCTACTGGCTGCTAGACAGTTCTAGCGCGAAGGATGCTGAGTTGCTCATTCCACCAGTAAGCTGGGCGCCGCTTGTTCCTCGGCTCCAGTTTCCTCGGCATGGTTGCGTCGCATGCCCTTACTAACGTATTCGTCAGCTGGTCCACGTTTCGGTTCGAGAGTTCGTTGTTGAACCAAAGTGCCTCAACAAAGAGTTCCTTGTCGAAGACCTTCGTCTTCCACTTCCGCTCGCAACTGTTTTTCCTTCGTATTACAGACAGTATTTCGCTGGCCGATGCTGTACCGGATCGCCAGATGGTCGCTATGGGTATACTCTTCACACACTCTCCAGTACATATTTGTCATGATCGACGGACTATACAGAAGGTAACATCGATGACGGATTCACGACCGTCCCTGCGAAAGGTGCCGGCGGAATCTTCGTTCGATAGTGTAACTTCCAGTTTTGCCAGAGCTTCTAGCAGGCAGCACCCTCTAGCGTTGGTACAGTTGCTGCCCCAACCTCAGCCCAAGCATTGAAGTCTCCTCCGATGACGACCGGTCTTCTTCCGATTCTTTGTCAGTCATCAGGATCTGCGGAACTGTTCCATGGTCCACCTTGGGGGTGCACTGTAGCTGCATCAATGATCCTGTTGATTTTGACGATCACGAACCATTCGCATGACCTGGACACTACTTCCAGGATGAGAAATCTGCTCGCATTGCATCGCAGCCATCGCTGCTCTATCTGCTACCCAGTTTCCGTTATCGGGAGGAACACGATATGGTTACGCAATGATCGCGACGTCACACTTTGTTTCTGTTGTTGACTGCCACAACGGTTGCTGTGCTATGTCGCTATGATTGAGGTTAATTTGGGTTACCTCTATTACTGCCGACCTGCAGTTGCCTTTATATACAGGGCACCTAGTAGCCCACCGTCATGTGGTCGTTTCCATCCTCGCTTTTTGCAAAGCCTGCTACCTCGGTTGCTTTGTACGGTCTCTTGCAAAATGACTCTTCTCCCGCGCATTTCCTGCACAGATCAGATCTGTCAGAACCTTTGTAGTTCCTGCACCTGGTGACCAAATCCGCATGCCCTTAGAGCATCTCTCCAATTCCTTTGGAACTCGAGGGATGACTCTCGGTGAGCAGTCGGCAGACGTATCGCAGACGTGTAGCTGTCGGCGGACGATGTCGCTGCCGTATTTCCAGGTTGTTAACTCACCATTTGAAGCCCTCAACCCCATCGATGTGAACTCAAAACTGTATTCAATGTTCTTAAGGACGCAGCGGCAGCTGGTTTCCGGGTAGTTCTGGTTCGCTTCGCGAAATTCTGGGTTCAACAAATTAACATATTTGGAATACTAAGTTTTTCTATTACGCACCACAGAGAACAGACATCAAACTAGAATATATTTCTAAAAGAACACTGTGTAAGGGATCTGGTTAAACACGCCAGCGCTCGTCTGTGGCCACTTGCGATTTTTAATCGAACATGGGTGAGATTCGTTGACCGTGCGGTGAAAGAACTGAACTGCCAAAAAATTTAGTTGATGAATAAGATTTCAAGCTGGTCAACGGGTGGTGATGCCAGCGTCGCCGCGATATTGCCAGTTCATTACAATTGTGAAATGGCCGTTAAATTTCTTACCACGTTTTTGAATTTGACTTGGATGTCTGTTCTCTGTGTTTTTACTATGGAATCAAAGCAGACCGCATTCGTCTCTTTTCTTTTATGGATGAATATAAACAAAAAAGTCTTATTTCTACTCAATCTATTTGTCCAACAGGTTCCTACGATGGCTCTCCATCGAAGGCATCGTGACAACTGTACTACTAGCAAGAGCGATGTTTGGGCGTTTGGCGTTGTGTTGTGGAGAAATTGGAACATTGAGTGAAATATTGTATTCCATAGAATATTTCACCAGAGTCAAGAATTTTGAAGAAAAAAATTAAGAGCTGGAAATCTTAGATAAACTTTCTTATGGCTAACAAAAAAGATCTTACGAGACAAACTGCTCCATTGCATGGGGTGGAGAGATTATTACGATATTGAACAATGCATTAGGTCTA
>JASCZW010011787.1:0-30776 GCA_034211315.2 Aedes japonicus
TGTAGTTGGTGGTGGGGCTCTTTCTCTATGATGTCGATGTGGAATTTCCTCTGGCTACAACACATTTTCTTATGCGTTCTCTGAGGTGATGAGGCGTAACTACGCTTAAATATAAATCTAGCTAGACAGGCGTATATTGATTGACAATATTTTCAAGAATATTGACATTCGTTATGTCTGATGTTACAATCGACTGTTGGGGTTCACTGAGCAGCAGTCTTATTAAAACTAGGATTATTGCTAGGCTGCACGTAAACTTTTCTACAATAGAACTATAGAATTTTACTGAATTACGCAGAAGACAAGAACTGACTAAGGCGGACAAAGTGATAAATCAATCAAACGAGGTAAGTTGAGGTATGTATCCATGATTTTCACAGCACATAAGAACTACACATCTATTAACTAAATTATAAACGCATGAAGAAGTTTTAAAATGCGTTTTTAACCGTAACACTGACTTACTAATTAAATAATATAAAGAAACGCAACGACCTCAAACATCTTTTAAAGCAAACTTCTCTCTCATGAGTTCTATCAGTAAACTATAAATATTAGACTGTTGGGATTACTGAGACTTGTGACATCATACCTTACTAATAACGAATCAGACATAAGTGACTGAACAAAAGACTGAAGAAAGCACACTCAAAAACTACGTAACAAAAAGACGAAACGATTCCATACAAAACAGTGCACATGAATATGACTGAAACAAAGGGAAAGCAAACTTGAAAATGTACCATGTTGGCAGTGTCAACATCGTCTCAATGGACGACATGATCCTTGCACGGCTGGTGAAATGCTTCAAACGGAGTTAAGTTATATCATTCTAACGCACAAGGAACAATATAATCGCTTCTTATTTTTGGTTCGAGAAAACTGTTTCGAAAGACTCTCATAGCACATAAATGACACACTTCACTATTGAACTTGCAAACGTTAGACTAACTAACAAATAGACAATTGAACAAACAGACGAAAAGACTCAAAATTCTCAAACGTGGCTGTTTTCGAGCCATTTGCAACAGCGTCTTCTTGGACGACATGTTTCGTGTACGGCTGGCAAAATGATTCGAAAGGATTTAAGCAATGATATCATCAAAGGTCGAGCGTAGATGAGAAATCTTTGTGTGTCCCAATCACATATTTTATATAAATCACATTTAAAAAAAAAAAATTGATAAATTTGAATGAATTCACACAATTTAGTTCAAGAAAGTTGTCAAACACAACTGTTCTCCAGTCGATTCGTTAGTTGAATAGACGAAACTAGAATTATTATTTCTCTAGTTATCACAGATTTTTTTCAAGATTAATGGTAGACGTTCGTTTGAATCCAATATTTTTCGCTTAGTTTTCCAATTATAAAAGATTAAACACTCTGAAAATTAATTTAAGTTTATGCTACAAAATCGAAGGCAGAACTACCCAGGCAACCAATAAGCATTGAAATAGGCACTTATTCTGCATCATACTTGCATTTAAAATTCTTCTGGCTGTACAGATTGGCTGTCTGAATGCAGAGCTGTTGTAAAATAGCATACGCAAAGCTACTGTAATGTTAGCTGTCTGATAACTTCATTTTTGTTGCTTGTAATATTAATAGAAGAACGCACTGAAAATGCTTAATTAAAGCTATTTACAAATCGATAAGTGTCCGAATTTTCGTAGCGTTGCATGATTCTCGCTTACTCCTGCATCAGGACTATAATAGTCCTCACTCTGGTGATTGAATCATCTTCATCCAAGTTCTGCAGTTCCATCTGTTAACATTTGTAAACAACTTTATTCTAATAACATATCAAGCAACAAACATGCAGATAACAGGACGCTAGCATTACGGTAGCTTTGCGTATGCTGTTTTACAACATCGTGCAATCAGACAGCCAATGCACAGCAAGAAGAATCTTAAATGCAAGTATGATGCAGAATTAGTGCCTCTTTCAATGCGTATTGGTTACCTGGGATCATTGAAGTTTATATTGGGCAAACATTAAAACTGTTCCCATTCATTCCATATAGGTTAGAGGATAAAGACGCGGTATAAAAACACGTCGATCACGAAGCAGCGAGTTCGAATCCCATCCTAGGATGGGATGTAAAATGTAAAAACTGCAGCGAATTTGAGTTTCCCCTTTCATAAGAAAAATAGGAGGTCTAAACAGAAAGCATACGTTCATCATCATCAGTAAAGGAGAGGAAAAAAAAAATATAAGAGGCAAAACAGGAAAATGAATAAAATCTAAAATGGACTTTTTTATCTATCCTTCGCATTCTCAATCAAGCATTTAATCAGAATTCTAAAAGCTAAACTCTCCAGCAGCAGAACATCATTTCAACTGCTGTCATCTAGCTGTCATTTGCAAACGTTACAAATTAAAAAGAATCGTCTGTCTGGTGGTTGCATAAATGAGTGACAGATCTACTTTATCGACTCGAAATGTAATTGAAAAAAAAGCCCAACCACGTGGAGTTAAACCGTTTTTTTTTTCAATGTTTCTGACATGGGACATGGGCCTGTTTTTAGGAAGAGCTCCCAAATAAGCACGAGGATTTAATAGCTTGATAAATTCACATGCATAAACATTTTAAATTGTTTCGATTTTTTATGCATGTGTTACCTTTCCATGCAATAGTCAAAATACAAGTTTTAAAATTTTGAGTATTTTAACTAAAAATTGTGAATTTTTGAAAAACTGTAATATGATTACTTTTTGCTCAAAACGAAAAATATGATTAGAATTAGGTCGATAAGTTGTTCCGTTCTGGAGTTATCGCCGAAAACAAAAAGTTTCATAAAAAAGGCGTGTAAAAAAAGGTCATAGTGTATAGGATAAAACCCGATTCAAAGTAAATTTTGACGCGTCCAAGTGATCATAACTCAAGAATTAAACAACATACACGGTTGATCAAAACGTCAAACAAAAGGGTATTTATTCAGCCTTCAAACAATATACAACAAGTTGTTACATTTCACCGTTTCGAACGAACTGTCGCACTTAACATGACTTGATGCCATCATGATTTGCACAGTCGCTGGTGACACTGTGCCGGCGAACTTATTCCACTTTAAACGCATTTGTTGTGCTTTTGTCACTTCTTTACCGCATCCTCGAAGATTTCGCTTGACAATTGCCTAATATTTTTCGGTCGGTCTGAACTCAGGACAATTCGGAGGATTAATCTCTTTGGCGACGAAATTAACATTATTTGCAGCATACCATTCTAGTACCTCCTTAGAGTAGTGGCAGCTGACTAGATCCGGCCAAAACATAACCATGGTCTTGTGTTGCCAAATGAAGGGTTAAATCCGCTTTTTCAGACACTCTTTAATGTAAACCATCGACGCCATTGTGTGAGATGTTATGAAAACTTTGGTTTTACGGCCACAACTGCAGATTCCATGCCAAATCATTAGTTTCCGAGCAAACTTATCAGCAAAAACAAATTTATACCTGGACGGGACATCTCCCCGACCATATGCCAGTTGAGTTTGGGATTTTTAACACATTTGCTATTTTTAAGGTAGACTAAGGCTGTATCCGCAATAATCCGGACACTTCAAAACATGAATAAAACATAAATTTTGCATTATATTTCCGTCGTAGTTGTTTATTTCAGATTCATGGGATGTGTTTTAACAATTCGTGAAGACAAAACATAGTTATTCGGTATTTGCATAAAATTTTCGAACTTTGCGCTTAAATCCGTCCGTTAGGGTTTGTACAGACTCTTCAGAAATCGTAGAAGCCGTCCTTGTCCAAATGTGCTGGAAGTGTTTGATGTCTTTGATTCCTTGCTTCTTTCCAGAAAGCTTCCACTTCATCAGAGCCCAATATCTCTCGATTGGTCGTAGCTTTGGGCTATTTGACGGGTTTGAGGTTTTTTATGTATATAATACAATGTTAACTTGATTAGCTTGGTACCACTCCTTCACAGTTTTAGCATAGTGGCATGATGCCAAATCGGGCCAGAACAAAGGTGTTTCTTTGTGACTTTTGATGAAGGGTAGCAATTGCTTCTGTAGACACTCTTTCTGATAGATCTCCTTGGTGATTGTGCCTGTAGTGACGAAAGATTTACTCTTTTTGCCACACGTGCAAATTGCTTGCCACACAAGGTATTTCATGGAAAATTTCGATGCCTTCTTCGTTCTGAAATTCTCAGCTGTAGCATTTCTGGCCATAGCAGAATAAAAAGCCAGCCCTGGAAGCTGCTTGAAATCCTCCAGGACATAAGTTTCATCGTCCATAACAACGTATGAAAGCTTTGTCAAATATTCGCAGTACAAACGTCGAGCCCGTAATTTTGCTGCCAAGTTCTATTTGTCGTTGCGATTTGGAACTGTTTTTACTTTATACGACTTGAGTTCCAAACGTTGTTTTAATTTTTGGACAAAACCAGGTGACATCCCTATTTTACGAGCCACCGTTCGAATGGAGAGATTTGGGGTTTTCGTTAATATCCTTTTCACCTTTCGGTCCATTACAGGATCAGCGCGTCCAATGTTTTTGTCACTTCTCGGTTTCCTCTCCACCGTCAAACGTTCCGGAAAATGATTTGAACAGTTGATTTATGCATGTCCAATGTTTTTGCAAGGTCCTGTATTGACAAGTCAGGATTTGCCGTACGTCCGTACAAAATTCGCTCGCGCACTTGTTTTTCTTTCGTCGCCATCTTGAATACTAAACATGAAATGTAAACATCAATCATAATTTTTTTCATCATAGACTCTCAGCTATACCACAGTGAAATTTTTCATTCCTACGTGCAATATTTCAAAAGTTACAATGATTTGAAGGTGTCCGGATTTATGTGGATACAGATTTTAAGAAGGATTCTCTAGATGTTTGTGCACAATTAATTTTATTTTCTCAAGTTCCGTGATCCGTTTTTTTTTAGATTCGTCGATCAATCGAGCAATACTTTTCACCAATTCCTTCGTCATTGAAACATCAACAAACGCCTGTCAGACGTTTTTTGTTCCAACCACCAGGGACGCGGTGGTGTATTAAACCGTGCGTCCAGATTTATTTTCAATCGAGCTTTACACGCATTACGTCTAGTACATAATTGAAGTCGGACTGAAGTTGCAAAGGGCCCCACTAAGATCGACCTAATGCTATATCTTTTGTTATGCCATAAAACATTGCTAAACTGGCATTATTGTATTGGCTAATCTAACGGTTCATTACTTGACAACTGTTGAATTGATGCGATCCATTTTAGACCTGTGCGCCGCTGCATTTTTTTGCCCGCGCCGATAAAAAATTTCACCGTATATGCATCCCTTCAGTTAAGTTCATTAGCCCTTCAGAAACCTGCTTTTATTACTGATGACAAATTATAACACCTCGATGTGATGTGCCATCCAGAGGGTGTGCGTGTGAAACAGTGATCAGCTTTGTCGTTTCGTTCTAGAAACTTCAGTGTACATTTTCGTGTTTCGACAATTTCGCGAGTGAGTTTGAATTTAAAAATAACGAAATTTCCGCCTTAAATGTCGAGAAAATTTTCATCACAAGTGTACATATTGATACCACAAATAATGGTAATCGAACAAGCGATGTGTGGAAAAAAATTGGTGCACTAGAACATGTCAAAAATGGTTTGCTGAGATTGACGGAACTTCGACACGGAAAATCAAAAATTCAGCCACATTTAAAAATGCACTGGGATTTATATCCAGCGAAAAAATAATCCGAGGTATGAGGCTACCAATAATTGAGAAATAAACTTAACATTGTAGTGAATATTGGCGAATAAATCATAACTATCTATCTATGCTAAGGAAATATATTAAATAAGGTTGGGCAAACCTTCAAACTTTCATATTTTCTTCATAATCAACGAATCAGTAAATTTGTTTAATATTATTTCATAATTATGTCAAAAATAAAAGAAAATGTAATGTGCCGCCCAGACTACGAGCTATATCACGTGTCACTAGCGTCATGTCAATGTTTGTATCTCAAATCTACTTTTCACTGGAATTAATGCATCTGACGGCTCATATCAAAATTCGCTATATCAAGTGATATAGCTCGTAGTCTGAACGCTCGTAGTCTAGAACAAATAGAGTTTATTTCTACAACATGATAGCATTTTGTTTGGCGTGCGAAAGTTCAAAAACCATCTTTAACGATCAGTGTAAATTAACAGTGATTTGACATACCAGATTTTTGCATTGAATAGTCAAGACTGTGTAAGTAATGGCCCAAACACAATGATAACGGCAACGGAAAACGGCAAAGCCCGATCTGAGTATACCTGCTTGTCGGAAAGAAAACAGCCTAGATCCAAGCCGATTCTAATTGGACATATCGAAGCCATTTGCAGCAACTGTCAAAATTTCCGTTTTCCGTTCCGTTTCCGTTATCATTGTGTTTTTGACGGTAAGGGGTGTTTATTAAATGAATTATATCGACAGAGTTTTTTCATAAGAGCCCAACTGACAAACGTAAACAATGACTTCTTCTGTAAAATTCTCTTCGCACAAAGGCTACCCATGTAAGCATTGACTATAAACATGAAAAATCCCGAATCAAATAACTTGGGTAACCACTAAAGTAACCGGTAAAGCAGTGCATAGTAAATTCTGTTTCATACGTGATTGTTGTAATGTTGTGAACATATTGATAGTTCGGTATAATTCACTTGCTCTGAATTCTTTTATATTTGATTTATCTTTGAATCTTTAAGCTCCTGAATATTTCTATAGCGATTTGGATTTTTTTAAATTGTTAATTTATTTAGATTTTAAGACTTTTTATTTCTTAAAATTATTAATCTTAAATTTTTAAGATATTTTTAGATCTAGATTTTTTATTTTTTAGATTTTCTAGGATTTTTTTAGATTCAATTTTTAGATAGGTTTAGATAATATGATTTTTAGAGTTTTAAATTTTTAGATATTAAGATTTTTAGAGTTTTAGATTTGTAGATTTTTAGATATTAAAAACAAAAACAAAACTCTTAGCTTCAGGACATAGAATCCCTACTGAGCCCTTGCGCTACGTCAAGCCGACCAGTTCAGTGCAAGGGTGTCCCACTTAGGGCCTGTGCATAAACCACGTAGACTCATTTTTGACAATCTCAGACCTCCCTCCTCCCTCACGGAGACTTTTCTGCATACAATTTTTTGAATTTTTGTATCGAGCGTAGACTTTGGTCAAACCCCCCTCCCCCCAAAAAAGTGTACGTGGTTAATGAATAGCCTCTTACATATCAATATGAAAAAAAAATTATAGACATGTCAATTTTACCGATAGGCCGAATTTTAGATCCATAGACCCACAATAGAACACTTTCCCATATTTCCGTAATGATGACAATTTTATTCTATTTGGTAATTACGTATATTTACGCTTCTGAAACTGGTTAAGTTTATTAATTAAGACATAAGCCGAATTCCCCGTCGACTTGTGATGAACAAACTCTATAATGTTAAGTTTCATATATTTGTACATACACTATTCCACGTCTATTCATCGACTTGAGTTATCTAACACTATGGATACCCTAGCAAAGGAAAATCTGTTATCCCAGTTATCGTTTTGGTTTCCACTGTTATCGCATAACAAATTTAGTTATCACCATTGGCAAATTTGTTATCATTTTGAACACACTATTTTTTTTAACGTTATAAGTTGAATTGTAAAACTATAAATATTTCCAGCATATATGAACAAGAAATTTTGCTTTTAATCAAATTTTTTTTCAGTTATTAGCATGAAAATTTGATTTCAAATTGATAACATAATTTAAAACTATTTCAATAAATTTACTTACAATACAGGATTTGTTATCAGGTTGTTCGCAGTGATAACAAAATACATTATTATTATGAAATTCAACGAGTATTTTTTTGTTATTCATTCTGTTATTTTGGCTGTTTATTCAGCCTCAATAATAACATACTTGGGTTACAAAAAATGATAACCTGGTATAAGAACTTGTTATCAATTTGGTATAATCCTTTGCTCGTGTATTCGGGCTTTTTATCAAAATATAAGACTTGGAGTGATCCTTTAGTCTTAACATTGCACGTAAAAGTCAAACAGTTAAAAGGGGTAAGCATAAGGAAATGTTGAGGGGTATAATTTATGCTCGCGCCGATTCACGCCGCCGCCGCCGCCGCCACCAAGAACGACCGCAGCGTGGCGCCGGCTGCGCCGCCGTCGCCGTTTGATGATACCATATACGACGCCGCCGATTCAAAATAGATCGGCGCACAGGTCTAATCCATTTGTTGATTTTGGGTTGAATAAGTGCAATAATATAATATTTGTGATGTAGAAAGAGATGTTCTCTCATCAATATGAGGCACCAAGAGTGGACAGTAATGTTTGCTAGAATGAAAGATATGAAGAGAAAGTGTTGAAAGTTCCGTCAGTGTGTAGGTTGGAAATAGAACAGATGTATTGAAAATTGTTGAGGTGGCGGACTCGTCCGTGCCTCGACCTACCCCGCAGAGGGATGTTAGGCAAAGGGTGACGTCCTTGGTTCGAGTACTACTTTACCCATGCCCTTTCGCTCAATTTTCAATACATCTGATCTATTTCCAACCTACCGTACACTGACAGATCTTCCAACACTTTCTCTTCATATCATTAATTCTAGCAAACATTAATGTCCTCTCTTGGTGCCTCATGGTGATGAGCAAACATCTCCTTCTACATCATAATCTTTACTCCACGCACGGAATATACAAAAACATTACAATTAGAGTATAATGCTTGTGGTTACTTGGGCTGCTACTGAATCCGTGGTTGATCTCACTAGGCCATGGTGACTCGTGAGAAGATGCTTGATTAATGAGTTTGAGATTATAGCTCTCGACAGTGCTTAAATTTTAATTTTGAGATAAAAAAGTTATTCCCGCCCACACCAGCAGTAAAACCATCATGCGCGAGTACGATAAAAGAGAAACAGCGATTGGCTGGTCGTCACGAAATTCGTCTCGTGCATTGTACAAAAAGATGTAATGATAGCATGTCACCAGATAAATAGCAATATTAATGTTTCATATAACATACGTTCACAAAATCCATGTTTTCGAAACGAGTGAAAGCTAATTACGAAATTAAATTTTCAGTGTACGGTCTTTATGCGTTTGCAATAAAAACCAAATGCATCATATTAACCTTGCTATAAAACCTGACAAAGAACCTTTCAAGACATTTTTTCCTTAGAAGCGAACCACTCAGTTTTGATTGCATTGAATGCCATTAAAAATTAATTAAATTATTTAAAAAAAATCGCACAACATTACAAATGTATGGGTTTCTCGTTTGAATTGCTTGAAATCCACCTGCAGAATATTGTTGTTTTGTCTGTTTTAGATTTCCCCTTGTCAAACAAAAATCAACATTCCTATCAAATGTTGATTTCTATTTCAGACAAATTAAATTCAGTTGAAAATTCTAGTAAATAATTCCACGAACAAGAGTTCCATTCAAGAATTGCGCTGATTGACACCTTTCGTTGGAATTGTTTTCCCATTTCCGACGAGAAATTGATGCCCCCACTCCGACACGCTGTAGATCGATGTAATTCCCTGCCCGGCGCAACAACAATGTAGGTACAATCGAAAATCTAGCTCAAAGCCTTCACTTATCACAATCACCATCGCCACGAAAAATTCGTTCCGTTGATGAACGAAATTCCGGCAGCAGGAAATTAGATTCCATCGAAATTGTCGACCCACAACATTTGGGTCGCCGCCGCCGGTTGCGCGGCTGGCCATGTTGGTTCATATGAATGTCCTCGCGCGAGTGCGATATTTATAACCGTTTATTTGCGCTATTATTTCGCGACTTGCCGCTGAAAATAACTGCCCAGGTCGGTCTGCTGGTGTGCCATTAACGCGCGCTCCTCCGAAAATACCCCCGCCAAGGTTGCGTGCGGTTTTGTTTTGTTTTGTTTGATTGCTACCGGAAATTTTCCGTCAATCCGGCTACATATGTTAAAATTTGAAAAGCTCTCACCGATTTGCTGTTTTTGCTGATGTTTCCTTTTTTTCGTCCTTTCCTCAGGTATGTACCGACCGACCGACCGACCGACCGTCAAACGAATTTTGATGGATTTCCCGCAGCCCGTGACCACAGGGGAAAATGGTAAGAACTAGCTTTGCGATGGTTTCGTCGGCTTAGGGAAATCCGAACCAAAGCAAAGCAAACCAACCAACGCAATGCGTGAATGGGATGTTTGATAATTGAAAATTCGGGATGAACTTTTTACGATGAGTTTGTTTAATTAATTAACAGCGCCGACGACGATGCTGGAAGTTGATTGGAAGGGAAGCTTTAATTAAGTCCATGTTGAGGTATGGTGGTCCCGGTTGCAATTTGAATACCCCGAGCAAGATGACGAACCCACTGCTCGTTGTCAGGACATTATTGGATTATTTTAATTAAACTTTTTTTACGACCCAATGCAATGCTGTGTTATATTTAACAATGGGATATGAACCCGGGACTTGTCGTTTCGGCCCACCTGGCACTTCTGTCGTGGGATTCATCCTTTAGAAAACGGCCGAAAAAAAATCATAAAACACTACTTGGCCAACAGTAACCATTTTATGGAAATTGCTAATAGCATCCAGATTCCCGTTTGTTGATGTACCCGGTGACCCTTTTATTCATGAGCTATTTGGATGCTAATCGGACGACGGCGAACAACCAACAATGGGTCAGGTTGGTTGCCATGAGGAATCCTGTTTATTCTGTTTTGCGCGAGTTAACATTCAAAGCCTCCTTTGTGGCATCTCGCAAACGCCAGGCGCAAGTGAAGTCTAACCTTCACCGTCGCTGATTGGCACTTTTTGACAGAAGGAAATTTATAATGATTGCCGGGTGAAGTGTTTGAATATGATTTCCATGAAAATCGAATGCAATTTCCAATTCCGGGAGCGGCTCCTTGATTGTGGTGAATTTATCGTCCGTCCGAACGGACCATAACTCAATCGCAAACTTTCAGTAGTTGTGAGGTTGATAAGAATAATCCCACGGTAGGTTATTTATTGAGTGGCTTCATGACCCGGGCTTAGCCACTTGGCGTGATTTCCCATCGGTCGCATAAATCCTGAAGTTGGCGTAAAGAGAGAAACGGCAGGCAATGCGGCAGCGGGATTATTTTCACATTTTATGAATGGATTGCAGGTCAAATCCGGGGCCGTTCCGAGTGGCGATGAGGTTCACAATATGAAACCTAACTTAGCGATAAAAATCTGCATTATGTCGACATGAATATGAGATTTCGCACTGGTCGAACTAAACCCAAAATAAACATTCACATACACACACATTAAACGAGATGATGATGCATGATAAAAGCGCTGGCACGGCAAATCGGGAGGGACTTACTTCGAAGCGTGTCGAGGGCTTCAAGGTCCCGTCATCCTTTGCGGGCTTGGCCTTCTGGGTTTCATAGTGGGGGAAAAACAATGTGCAGTGCCCCATTCCGACGTACATATATACGAAGGTAATAATATCTCCGCACATAAATGTTTGAATTCATGCAAATCCCCTCGGATTCTCGGTAGAGTAGCCGTGAGGAATCTGAATTTTTTATATCATTATATTTGCAGTGTTGTACACGAGATAGGGTTACTGTTCCCATATAAATCTCATGTTCCTATACTCACTCTATGCTGAATCAAAAAAGTGCAGGGTAAATAGATAGACTTCTTTTCGAAATACTGTTTGCTTGCGTCTTATAACAACTACAAACCTTACAAACTCTTCCCATTGCGTGTCAATCCTTTTTTTTTGAGTTGGGTGAATCGAGAGTGATGAAAACAGGAACATTTCCCCAACAACCTTTTTCTTTGCTGCAGTAGTTCTAATAGTGATTCGAATTATTTTGTGTGTGTATCGAGAAGAATAATGACACTGCAGGGCTTGCTATGAGGAGGTACCGTTCGCTCGTCCTGTACTGTGATGACATTATAATCATACCATCAATCAATGTTTGAACAACTCTCATTTAAATATAAACTGTAGTTGAAAAACCATAGCCCTGTTCAAACATTGAGCAAAGTTTTTCAGAAGGCAAAGAATTGCGGAGGGTGGAGATTATGGCTTGGAATTCGGCCTAGTGCGCTTAAAGATAGAGTATTTTCAGTGATCTTTTATCGTGATCCCAACTACTTTGATAGATTGTACAATCTTCAGGAAAGTCAGGTCAGGCGGAAAGTGGAAAGTATGGTTCAAAATACTATCACTACGTGGCGCTATTGGCCATGGAGAAGATAATTTTTGACGTAGGACTACGTCAAAACAGTTTTTTAACCTGGGGTGCAATTTGAAAAAAAAATCGCATTGTCACGAAAAGTGGTCTAGTTTTGAGCTTTAATATCTCAGTCAACACATTTTCAAAATGTTTGCACCAACCGTTCGGAGATATTTCTACGCATCAACTTCAATAGAGAGCATTGTTGATTTTGGGCCACATAGCATTTAAAAGTTCATAAATGTAAAAGTAAATTAACTCCTTCAGACCTAAAAAGTTATATATGACCCCAATAGGAAAATGTCTGTATACATCAAAACAGAATAAAACTGTACACTGTCTTCGACAAATTTGTTCTTCATCAATTATTTTACATAGGAAACAAACAAAAAATGAGTTTAAGGCCTAATTGACGACCTATGACATCCTGAATATTAAGAAGTTCAGGAAGAAAAAATAAACCCTTATTAATAGTGTAAGGTGTTGCTTAAGAATATGGTGCATCTTATGTATGTATAGGAATTGTTAAATGTTTGTTGATAATCGTTAAATATGTTTGTATCTTTCTGAGATGTTCTAGGGTATCCAAAATGTATTTCAGTTCAGAACTTCAGATCTACAGATGTAACAGTAGCATTTAGAGCTATATAAGATTATGTATTCAAACATATTGAATGAACCTTTTGGAACGTTAACAGTCATTATTTGATAATTGTGTGATGTTCTAGGTCACTCAAACTGTCCTTGAGTTCAGAACTTAAGAGCTTCAGTAATAACTATAGCTTTTTGTGCTATACAAAGTTACACTACGAATTGAAACATATTCAGTGAATATTTTCGAAAAGTAAAAAAAACATGAGAATCACTTGGATGATCTTGGTCATCAAAACTGTCATTAAGTTCAGAACATAAAATCTACAGTTATCACAGTTGCTCTTTGAGCTATATAAGCATTTGTACTCAAACATGTTTAATGATTCTTTTGGAAGGTCAACAGTCATTATTTTAAAACTGTGTTATTCTCTAGTTAATTCAAACTGTCCTTGAGTAGTAACAGTGGATTTTTGGGCCATTTAAAGTCACGTCACGTGTTCAGCATATCCAGTGAATATTCTCGAGCGTAAAAATACACAAAAAATTAATCTTGAGATGGTTTAGGTCATCCAATCTATCCTGGCGCTCAGAACTTAAGATTAACAGTTGTAACAGTAGTTTTTAAGCAATATCAAGTTATCACGAATGTTCAACCATATACAATTAATATTCTTATAGTTCAACAAACATCATAGAGCAATACGACATGTTCCAGGCGAAACATATTTATTGGATACTAGCTGAACCCGGTGCAAGCCTTGCAACGCATGCGACTAAATGAATAAAATATTAATATAATTGGCGCGTTTATGGTTTTTGTTCTGAATGAATCTGGTCAAAATATTTTTGTTTGTGTGTGTGTGTTACTTATGCAAAAAAAGTTTTGTGTTATTAATTTAACCCTTGGACCGGTAGTTTCTACCGGTTTTGTTTTCTGCGTAGAAGCATTTCAAAGACAAACGAAGCCGTATCCTATCAGTTTGTACGTAATTTTCTCTTGCAATTCTTGACTAAAAAGGGGTTCAAACTTCTATCAGAATATACTTCTTACCCGAGAAATACACATTTTATTTTTTAGTTGCATGGATAATTCAAATGTCTATTGCATTGGTTTTAGAGCCCTCCTTCACCCTCTCCAGAGGGACGGCGTCTTGAACCACCTAAGAAAAAAATCCGGCCCAAAAACCCCCACATGCCAAAGTTGGTTCCATTTGAAGAACTCCAATTCCAAGAACTCGAGCTTTGCAGAAATTTGTGTTTCATTTGTATGGAAGTCCTCCCCTTCCAGGCGGAGAAGGAGCTTCGAACCATCATAAGAACCTTCTCGGGCCTCAACAACCCCCCTACCCCCCCTGCATATAAGTTTGGTTTGGTTGACATTTGTGTCTAATTTTCATGACAGCCCACCTCTTCCAGTGAGGGGAGGAGCCTCAAACCTCCAAAGAAACATTTCTTGGTTCTGAAAACCCCCACATCCCAAATTTGGTTCCATTTGCTTGATTAGTTCTCAAGTTATGCAGAAATGTATGTATTATTGGTGTGGGAGCACCCCTTCTAGATGCGGGAGGGGTCTCGAACCATCATAAGAACCTTCCCCAACTCTAAAAATCCCTGCATTAAAATAGTCATACCTGTTGGGATAATTCTCATGTTTGGCTCAAATTCGTGTTTCATTTGTATGAGAGCCCCTTCTTCCAAAGAGTAGGGGGTCTCAAACCACCGTAGAAACATTTCTTGCCTACAAAAACCTCCACATGTCATATTTGGTTCCGTTTGTTTGATTAGTTCTGCAGTAATGCAGAAAATAGTTTTTAATTAGATAGGAGCCCCCCTTTCTAAAGGCGGGAGGGGTGTCGAACTATCATAAGATCCTTTCCCGGACCCAAAAACCCCTGTATACAAATTTGCAAAGCAGTAGGCATAGTTCTCATGTTTGGTTGAAATTTGTGTTTCATATGTATGGAAGTCCCCCTTTCCAGAGTGAGGAGAGGTCTCAAATTACCATAAAAACATTTCTTGCCTTCAAAAACTCGTCTATGCCTAATTTCATTTCATTTGCATGGGGGCCCCCCTTTCTAGAGGTGGGAGGGGTCTTGAACTATCATAAGATGCTCTCCCGGACCTGAATACTCCTACATACAAATAAGCATATCAGTAGGGATCATTCTCATGTTTGGCTTAAGTTCGTGTTTAATTTTTATGGGGACCCTTTTTTCAGGGGAGGAGGGGCTTCAAACCACCCTAAAACATTTCTTGCCTTCAAAAACTCACCCATACCAATTTTTGTTCCATTTGCTTGATTAGTTCTCGAGTTATGCAGGAATTTGTTTTTCATTTGCATGGGATCCCCCCTTGCTAGAGACGGGAGGGGTCTCGAACTATCATAAGATGCTTTTCCGGACCCAAAAACCACTGAATACAAATTTGCAAAGCGGTAGGCATAGTTCTCATGTTTGGTTGAAATTTGTGTTTCATTTGTATGAGAGCCCTCCTTTTTAGAGGGAGGAGCGGCTTTGAACGACCATAAAAATATTTAATGCCAAAAACTCGTCCATTCCAAATTTGGTTCCTTTAGCTTGATTAGTTCCCGAGTAATGCAGAAATTTGTGTTTCATTTGTATTGAAGCCCCTCCTACTCCCTTCCAGATGGCGAAGGAGTCCAAACCACCTTAGAAACATTTATCTTCTTCAGAAACCATGCCAAATTTGGTTTCAATTGCTTTATTAGTTCTCGAATTATGTAGAAATTTGTGTTCCATTTGTTTGAGAGTCCAACCCCCCCCCCCCACCTCCCTAAGATGGCGGAAGAGTCTCAAATCACCATAGAAACATTTCTCTCCTTCAAAAACTTCCACATTCCAAATTTGGTTCCATTTCCCTGATTAGTTCTCGATTTATGCAAAGATTTGCATTTCATTTGTATGGGATCCCCCCCTTTCAGAAAGGGGGAGTCTCAAATCAACATAGAACAATTTTTTGTCTTCAAAAACCACCGCATACTAGATTTGGTTCCATTTGCTTGATTAGTTCTCGAGTCATGCAGAATATTGTATTTCATTTGTATCGGAGCGCCCCCCCCCCCTCCAAGAGGAGGCGTTTTAAACCAACATAGAAACATACATTAATTGTTATGTTATATATTCTCCGTGCGAGGAGTAACGATTATGATGTAGAAGGCTTTTCCTAAAACATCTGCTATGTTTCCAAGCCTGCCGCACACAAGCGGAACTATCAAAACTTTCTCTTCATATCTTTCATTCTAGCCAAAAACATTGTTGTTCACTTTTGGTGCCTCATGGTGATGAGCGAACATCTCCTTCTACATCAACATAGAAACATTTTTTGTCTTCAAAAACCACCACATGCTAAATTTCGTCCCGTTTGCTTGATTAGTTCCGGAGTTATGCAGAATATTATGTTTTATTTGTATGGGAGCCCCCCCTTTTAGGACGGGAAGGGTTCTCAAGCTACCATAGAAACCTTTCTTGCCTTCAAAAACTCACACATGCTAAATATGGTTTCTTTTGCTTTATTAGTTCTTGAGTTATGTAGAAATGAGTGTTTCATTTGTATGGGAGATTGATTTCACGCCAATCGGTTCAGTAGTTTTCGAGTCTATTAGGGTCAGACAGACAGACAGACAGACAGAAATCCATTTTGTATATATATATATATTATTTATATATATATATATATATATATATATATATATATATATATATAAATAAATATATATATATATATATATATATATATATATATATATATATATATATATATATATATATATATATATATATATATATATATATATATATAGATACTGGAAGAACAACATACATTATGAGATAATCTTCGGATGTTCTAGGTTATCCAACTATCCTGGAATTTAAAATATAAAATCTACAGTTGTTACTGTAGCTTTCTGGGCTTAACGAAGTGACAATATATATTTGACTAATTTAAGAGAGTCTACTGGTAGGTCAACAAATACAATGATATAATGTGGGATTTTCTAAGTCACCAAAACTGCTCTTGAGTTCAGAGGTTGGGATCTATAATGTAACATTAGTTTTATAAACTTTGAAAGGTGTTGAAATACATTGAAACACATTCAGTAAATCTTCTGTACAGTTAACGTCCACAGATAATCATACTAATTAGGGTCACTGTCTTTAAAAACATAAGGTCTACAATTGTAACAATAGCTTGTATGTACCGCTAGAGTCACGGGTCGGCAAACCTGGTGAACCAATTGCCGTTCGGACCAACCTTGGTTGGACAATATACAGACATCGAGGTAACGAAGAACCATCAGTGGGTTACACTGGCCATTAAACGTGTCCTGTGACCTAGCAGACCCTGACCTACAAAAACTTCTTCGAACGCATTTCACTTTGGTAGAGTCTGGCATGTTGGTCACGGTGCTTCCAGAATCAACTGAAGACCGCAGAACCAGAGAGCTGCTGGAGAAAACAACCATCCATGTCGGTGAGCGTTTTGAAACGGGTCTCTTGTGGAAAAACGACAATCCACAACTGCCAGACAGCTTCCCGATGGCGTTGAAACGTATGAAAAAGCCTGGAGCGAAAGTTGTCCAGAAATCCGGAGTTGCAGCAGAATGTGGAGAAGCAGATTGCCGACTATCGACGTAAAGGTTATGCTCCCTTCGCAACGCCCAAAGGATTAACGGAAGCTGTACCAGTTAAGGTTTGGTATCTCCTTCTAAATGTAGTACTGAACCCCAAAAAAACAGGGAAATGTCCGGCTGGTATGGGGCGTGGCGGCATCTGTCCAAGGAACGTCATTCAATTCAGTATTGTTGAAGGGTTCCGATCTTTTCTCCAGTCTCCCATCGGTATTGTGTCACTTTCGTGAACGCCCAGTTGGGTGGCGATGTTGCGGAGAATTCAAAATACGGTCGAGCGGTTAGTCTACGCGGATGTTCCTGTTCCGACCGAACATATCAGGCCTTCCAATTATCTATGTTATGCTTGTTGGCACCTTTGGATTACCTGCTCACCATGTTCTGCTCAGTTCATAAAAACCGAAGAAGCGCGAAGGAGTTTGCTGACCGGTATCCTGATGCTGTTGAGGTAATAGTCGACAAACATTATGTCGACGATTATTTGGATTCAACACTCACGGTAGGTGAGACCATCAAACGGGCATGCGAGGTTGCATTCATCCACTCTAACCCGCCATGGGTTTCGAACAGCCCAGAGTTTCAACAGCACTTCGGCGAGCAAGCTGAAGATCAAATGGAACACGATAAAGGATGCTTTTGTATTTGCCTTCGTCGTTCATGACAATCTACAGACGTTTTTGACGGATGGAAAGCTGCAATCTAAACGAATCCTGTTGAGCATTATTTTGAGCTCCTTCGAACTTTTTGGGTTGTTGGCATTGTTTACTGTGTTCGGAAAATTAATGATCCAGGACCTTTAGAGGAATGGTTTTCCGCGGGACGAGATCATTTAAGAAAATTCGGCGCAAAAATGGGTTAAATCGATTGATGTGCTCCCACGAGTTCAGGACATGGAAATTCCCCGCTAGTACTTCCGCGTTGTGAAGCCAGCTATCAGAATATCGAGCTTCACATATTTGAGGACGCCAGCGAGGATACTTCCGGATTTCGGTGAATGGACCATCGAGAGTAGCATTGATTTCGGCGAATTAGAAGGTGGCCTTACTGTAGTGTCGATCCTTAGGATGGAACTGCTAGCTGCAGTTCTTGGCACAAGAATGTCCGTTATGGTGAAGGCCAATCACTCGGTGCAGGTAAAACGCCTCGTGATTCACATCGATTTTGCAACTGTACTCTGCTGGATTTGTTCCGATCACAGGAAATACAAACAGTTTGTAGCCTATCGCATCGGGAAAATACTAAGCCTCACGAATCCAATTAAATGACGCTGGGTTCCTTCAAAGAACAACAAAGCTGATGTTTTGACCAAGTCAGGAACCAAAGGGCCGTCATTGGAAACCGGCGGAAAGTGGGTAAATGGCCCGGAATTTCTGTACCATCCTGAAGAAGAATGGCTAAAGCGAAAACTGCCTCCATCAAATGTGGAAGAAGAGCTTAGGTCGTATCATTTGTTCCACGAAATCTCCTTTCCTAAGCATCTTGTGGACATCTCTCGTTTTTCGCGCTGGATTATTTTGGTGCGATGCGTGGCTTGCTTGTTTCGGTTCATCTCAAACTGCTGCAGAAAAGTGAAGAAACTGGCAATCGAAGCGGTTGTGGTCAGGCCCGAGTTGGAGAAGTCGCTCCACTGAAGCTTAGAGAACATCGACAGGCGGAGAACTACATATCTGTAGAAATTGCACAGCAAGAAGGATTTGCAGATGAACTTAAAACATTGCTGAAGAATTGTGAGTCATCATAGACACGGTGCACCTCATTGATGAGTCCAGTCCACTGTACAGATTTTCCCCTTTTTTGGATGAATTTTGAGTAATCCGAGTGGAAGAGCGGTCGGCCTAAGCAGATTTCATCGCTTTCGAGCAGTGGTTCCTGATTTTACTAACGAAGCGCCACGATGTTACAAACAAGTTTCTTCTTCACTACCATGCAAAGTTCGGCCATACAAACTACGTCCGTATAAGGGGTGTTCCGTTCAAAATTCGGTCAAATAGTAATGTGTGTGTCAGTCTCCTTGTCCACTTTATTTGCTGCACAACGCCTTTAACTGTTTCTCGCTCACAACAGCTCTTTGAGTCTTCTAAAGGTTCCGCTTGACGTGTTGGGAGGGTTCTTGTCCTTGGGTACCACTTGAACGTTGTTGGCAGCATACCACTCCATGGCCTTTTTTCCGTAATGGAAAGATGCCAAATTCGGCCAAAATAGACCGGAGCAATTGTGTCGCTTCAGGAAAAGCAGTAGACGTTTTTGTAGGCACTCGCTCAGATAAATTTCCTGGTTGATGGTTCCGGTCGCAATGTAAACGTTGCACTTCCAGCCACGGGTATAGATGGCCTGCCACACCAGATATTTCTTCGCGAATTTTGACAGTTTAATGTGCTTGAAAATATCTGTCTCCTTTCGCCGTTCGGTTGCCGTATAAAATTCGACATTTTGATAACTAAAGTGCTAATCTCATAATCAAAATAAAGGCATGATGCTACACGCACTCATCTTCAAAATGAGCGGTGTGCAAAATTTTTTAATGCACGTTGAAAGGAAATGCGTCAAGTTTAAGTCGACCAAATTTTGATCGAAACACCCTTTAGCTTTGTGGAGATCGACTATTTTGGTCCAGTAATCGTTACGGTTGGACGACGTTCCGAGAAGCGATGGATTTGTCTATTAACGTGCCTAGTGACCCGGACAATCCATAATGATTTCGCTCATAGCTCAAGCAGCCAGTCGTGCGTGAAAGCAATCAGGCGAAGAATTTACAAGAGAGGGGCACCGCTGGAATTCTTTTCGGACAAGGACAAACTTTCAAACAGCCAGTAAGGAGTTGGTACAAGATGTGTACTGAAATGTCTACACGACGGTAGGGAATTGACGGACGAAATCCTATTTACTGTGCTGGCTGAAGCTGAAGACATGGTGAATGCTCGGCCACTCACATATGTGCCACAGGAATCAGCAGACATCGAAGGCCTCACGCCGAACCACTTCATCCACGGTCTGCCTGCTGGAGAGCGTGAAGAGGCTCACGTGCTGATAAATTCGGCTGAACCGTTGCGAGACAACTATAAGCGTTCTCAGGAGTTGGCGGATATGCTGTGACAGAGGTGGCTGAAGGAATACATACACTCCATCAATCATCGTACCAAGTAGCACTGGGAGCAAGAAACAATTCAAGAAGGAAAGCTGGTGTATGTAGTTGACGAAAACAACCGCAGCACCTGAATTCGCGGTGTTGTAGAAAGGTCATTAGAAGCATCGATGCGAGAGTACGCCAAACAATGATGAGAACAGCGAAGGGTCCGTACAAACGAGCTGTTGCCAAGCTAGCGGCGATGGAGTTCAAGAGTAAATCTAGCCAGATCTCTGACACCGACCAGAGTTACGGGAGAGGGAATGTTGCCACCACCCCTGGGCACAACACCAGTGTGCTCATCGATGGACCTGCGATGTGAGAAAATGAGCATACGTCATGGCACGGTCGTGACAGCTGTCAACCGTGGAAGTTAACATTGGATTCACCGAGTAGAAGAAGTAAGACGAAGTGTCCTATAAGACTGACCCATGTGCTTGGGTACGAAAGTGACCCCGTTGGCTTCGTACCACTGCAGGCCAACATTTTAATAGTGGCACGAAGCTAGATCCAGCCAAAAGATCGAAGCTTTTGTAGACATTCCTTAAGGTAGACCTCCCCGTAGACCTGTTCCTGAAGAACAGTAGCCCCAGAAGCTGCCGGATGTCCGCCTTGTCAGTATCGGAGTATTCAGTTTCCGGGCCCGTGGCTTTCCCACCGTATTTCTCCGATCTTCACGATGTGCACTTTGTACGTATACAGTCCCTCCCGATCTTTGGCTCTCTGAACGAAAGACTTGGACAGATTCAATTTTTTTTGCCACATCCCTGACCGAAGAACTGGGATTCCGATTACACGCTTTCACGACGCACTTGTGATCCTGATCACTAATAGAACAATCACACGACTTACCGTTGACTGCACGATTCCGAGTTGTTTTCCGATGTCCCGATGAGAGAGTTGAGGATTTTCCAGGTGCTTGCGCAAAATCAATTCGCGACATTGCTTTTCGGATGACGCAATTTTTTTTTAAATTTTCGAAAAACTGACAGTGATATCAGAAAAAAACACTCTAAACTACTTCTACTCAAATTTTGAAGAGAAATACCCAATGGGTAATTTTCTACAGCGTTCGCTCCGTGATGCGATTTGATGTCGAACACCCTTTATTTGATTCAATTCCTGGACAGAAATTAAATACCTCGATTGAGCGAAAAAAAAACTGGAAAAAAGTAAGAAGAGTTATAAAGTAGCAAACATTCCTTTATAAGTCTAGCAAGCTATCTGTAGTAGTGGGCTGATCTTACTATCGTTACATCTGGGTTCATAAACCAGCGAATTTGCTCGGACGAGTTTCCTCGGAAAATATTTTGGAGTATCTGTTCTGACCGGAATTGGAAAGATGCCACTACTCAAATTCCATCAACAGTGGTTCAGCAAAAATAGCATCCCAGGAGATGAATCCGACCGATTTTAAACGGAATTCTAAACACTAGTAAGACGCGTCCAGATTTTTTCGTGTTCAACCGTCTAATCTAGCAAACCATTCACTCTGATAGCTGATAAAGAGCTGAAGAGCTTGAAAACCAATCCAAAACAACACTAGATAACACCAGATAACTAGATTGAAAACATGAGTTTTCTCAACAATGGGTCTCCGAAAACTCGCAAAAACAGTCGAATCGCAAAGCACTCAAAACCAATATCGGAAAGCGAAAATTGTATCATCTCATAAGGAGGATATTATCGTAATGTTGCTACATTTGGAGATTATGACTCGGCAACTTTGAATCCATTTCTACCCATTACTTGTATTTCCCTCCTAGCAGAAGAAATTTCCGCCTTCGAACCTTTTCGAGGAGTGAAGAGTTGAACAAGGTGCGACGTCGAGAACATAATCTAAAGCACACACACACACACACACTTGAAATCGTTTGGAAATGCCGAAATGGGACGCGTTGGGGCAATAAAAACGATAGGATAGGAAGTGAAATCGATGATGCTGGAAATATTTTTTTTCCGTCGGTAGAAAACATTTTGATGATTCAACAAAAACAAGCGCTCTTTTGCCACTCGGGCAACAATGAAGCTCGATTGACCACTCAGAACCGGTTTCTTCGAAAAGCGTTTTTCAATCAAAATCGAATGCCTTATTTTCCGCACTGCAGCAGTAATTTGCACAAGATACCAATCAATCTTAGTCGCGCCACCCCCTTTTGCGCTTCGATGGAAGAAATAGAAAACGACTTCTTACGCCATCGTTCAAAAGTCAATTTCCTTCGTGCAGCGAAAAAATCCAATTGCTTTAACTTTTTGACTTTCGAAGGCAGTGTATTATAGCATTGCAGCGGAACAAAAAAAGAAAAAAAAACTTGAAACAGCCGGGAATCGATACCGTTCAATCAATCACTGCAAGCGCGAAGGAATTCAAGGAGGCCCCTTCTCGTTTTTCGTTCCTTCAGCTGATTCGGACAGGAAGGAAAGGAGGGAAATCTCCCGGAGGACGGCGAAGAGGTTAATATATACTACCGACTTCATTCAAGAATTTCGACAAAATGCTAGCTTCGGGATGCGATGAACCGGCTAAAGGAACACGGAACAAATGCTGTTTTATGCACTGATTTTCGAATTTTATTTCCATCATTAAAAACAGCAACTCTTGACGCGGCGGGAGTTTTCTTCGGCGCTGGCTGCTTTTTCCCGAGCTCCCGAGTTTATGGTGATTGATGGTGCACGCCCAGAATGGCAGTAAAAATTCGATCCGCTCCATCGGAATAGGAAGGTCGACCTCTTGGTTGGGGATGGGGGCCGTGGTTGGGTATTTTTGGAAATGAACAAATAAAATTGTATTGAAGGGCTGCTGGAATGAAGATATAAAAGTTTTGCTTGCTGATCGCATAGTAAAGTGACCAAGGTCAGTTTTTCATCAAACAGTGCGTCTTTGGATAAGAATAAGTATTATGATTTGAGATCATCAACAGCTTAACAAATGAGATTTGCAATCATGCTTCATAGCATTATTGAAAATTGTCTCTCGGCAGAGCAATTATCAACAGTTCCTTCTGGGGATTTTCGTTTAATGATTATTGATGCCAATCAGAGGAATATCAACCAGTGAGTCATTTGAAATCTCAAAGGGTGAAGGATTTGTCTTTCATTAGAACGACATTCGATAAGTTTATGTCCAACCTTAGCTCAGTACTAAAAGCTTGTTCGATCTCCGGTTCAGTCTTGGGAATTTTGTGATTACAGGGCTGTTGCAACGGATTTCGCGATTCTCGTAAATTTCGTGGATTTCAAGAAATTCTTGCTTTCAGTCACAATTTTCGCGGACTCATTTTATGACAAATTGACGTCTCAAGAAAAAGCATAAATCACAAAACCATAAACATTTTGGAACGAATATTTCAACCTCTCGTATGCTGCAACAATTTATTTTATAGTTTCGCTTGCGGAATCTTTGTAGTTTCTTAAATTTTTTTCTTCAAAAATTCAAAGTGGCGATAGTGGTCGGCTATTTGCGGAATCTTTTTACTAGCAGCTTAACTGTCGTCAGAGGACTGACATGATTTAATTTGACGTTAATAGCAAGATGAAGATGTTTATGGCGGCATGTTCGCCGAAAATTTATGAACAAGAATGTGTATTTTTTGTCAAAACTATCTTGACAAAACGGAAAGTAAGGCAGTGGTCACAAAAGACAGACATTTGAATTTTCGTGCTTCACTTTTTGTCATAACAGAAATGTAAGAAGTTCAATTCAAGTGTCAAGAAGCAAATTTGTCTGAATCTCATTTCTGGTGCAGCCATCATTTAGAGCAAGGCGACAAGAGTGCTAGTGAAATGCAGCAGTCTATTGACATCGAACACATTTACAATCTTACAGAATCTATTTGGGTGCGAGCGTTTCATTTTTCAAATCTGGATATGATATTTCTTTCAAGGGTATTTTCCTTGGCTGTTGGTACACCATAAATTGCTCGCCAAACTCATTTCGAGTTTTTTTTTCAGATTTTTTATATTTATATTTTATATGGGTTACTTTCGATCTTCTAGAATGATTTGAAATCATGTTTGGTTTTCACTTTCAATAAATATCTTTGTCGTAGGCCCTGTAGTATTCTAAACATAGTTAACTTAAAAAAAATATAAGGTACAGCCTAATTGAGTTGTTTGAAATGATGACGTAAGACTACACAACTAAATGTGAGCCATTTAGATTGTAGAATGCAATATTCTTTGAATTAACCCTTTCAGGCTTAATTTATTTCCAAGTGTTATGTTATGTTTTCAAACATATTTAATGAATGTCCTGGAAGATCAACATGCATTATGAGATAATCTTGAGATATTCTATGTCAAACAAACTACCGTAACTTTGTATAGCCGATAAAGCTACTGTTACAATTGTAGACCTTAAGTTTTGAATGATCTGAAACTAACAAGGTTATTTTATGATGTCTGTGGACGTTTTAGAATATTCATTGAATATTCTTCAATAATTGTCGTAGCATTGTATAGCCGAAAAGGCTACGGTTACGACTGTACAGGTTAAGTTCTGAACTCATGGTCTGCTTTTATGAACTTGAACATCCCAAGATAATGTAATAAGGACTGGGTACCTTACAAAAGATTCACTTAATGTGTTTAAAGGCATATTGTCTCCTTCCATAGGTTATAAAGCTAGTGTTACGACTGTAGATTCCAACTTCTGAACTCAAGCGCAGTTTTAATGCAGTTTTGGACGTCCCGAGATATCTCATTATATATACTTACCTTCCAGACGACTCATTTAATTGAGTCAAATACATATATTTACTTTGTTTGGTCCAGAAAGATTCAGTTTAAGCTGGTTATTTTATGTTTTGAATTCCAGGATCGTTTGGATAACCCAGAATATCCAAAGATTTTCTCATAATGTCTGTTGTTCTTTCAAGATATTCAATGAATATGTTTCAATACACGGCGTACTTCTGCATAGCCCAGAAAGCTGTTGTTAGTACTGTTCTGATCTCAAGAATAGTTTGGATGACCTAAAACGTGTCATATTGCTCACTAATGTTTGTGGACCTTTAAAATATTAACTGAATATGTTCGAATACTTTTTGTAACTTTGTTTTGCCAAAAAATTACTATTACAGCTATAAATCTTAAGTTCTAAACGCTACGACAGTTTGGATGACTCAGACCATACGATAATCAAATCGTTAAAGCTAAACCGCATTTTACCGCATTTATCTGTTGCCTTTGTGTGACACCGCCATCCGTGCATCATCTCATCTAGCGCCACCAATTGTTTCGAATTCAGCATCTATTCTGCATCGAGAAGAACAATCAGCAAAGCTCTGCTTTTGCCTCTCGTCCATCTATCGGCCAGTAGTGAACATGGATTCAAATTGTTATCAATGCTCCAAGCCGATCAAAACCATTGAGGTAGTTCAGTGTAATGGTTTTTGCTGTCGTTCTGCGCATCTAAATGTGTCGGTCTAAAAAGACCAAATGTGGACTTTTTGACTGAGCATAACAACATACTATGGTTCTGCGACAATTGCATTGATCAGCTGGATTATATTAAGAAGAATCCAATGAAGTCAACGCAGGATGTAATAGCAGCTGTATCAGATGCTTTCCGCGAGTCATTTGATGAACTGAAGGTTGAGCTGCAGGAAACCAAACAGCTCACTAAATCTTTGGTCGACAAGCGGCAGTTTAACGATTCTCGTAGTCTAGAGCGACCTCGTACTGCATGGCAAAGTATTAAAAGAACTCGAGAGACCATTACAAAAGACACACCGAAAACTCGTCCAGATTTTAAGTATGTGGTACCAAATCTGTTGAAAACGAGAGCTTCTCAATAGCAACTGTTGCAAAACCGCCTGAGAAATTCTGGATGTATCTGTCCAGATTTGCTCGTCATGTCACAGACGAGGATATTTCCAATCTGGTGAAAAACTGCCTACAAACACAACAACACATCGATGTTCGAAAGCTCGTCCGTAAAGATGCCGATTTGAACCAGTTTGCTTTCATATCGTTTAAAATCGGAATGGACAAGGAGTTGAAAGATAAAGCGCTGGATCCATCAGTATGGCCGAAAGGGATTTTCTTCAGGGAATTTGAAAACTTACAAACAGAGCGGGATTTTTGGGGACCCGCGAAAATGCCAAGAATCGACACTGGGACACCCTCGGTGATTGTCTCATCTTTAGAAACGCAATAAATACTACTAGCCACCAATATTGTTTGCAACCAACGGAACGCACGTTAAACAGCATGGTGGATGCCCCCGAGCCACCCGACGCAGTCGAGCATTGCAGTTCATCATCTTCAGCCGCTGGTTCCTGCCATCCAAGTCGTTCCGTTCCTGTGATCGGGAATGGTGAAGGGGCAATCCAACTTGCTAACTCAGGCAAGTACAATAACATTATAGCTTCAACCAACCCTGAATTCCATGGCATTTGCAGCGCTCCAACCTATGGTCGTCAAACTGATGAAAGCTGCCAGCATATTAGACATTATCATTTGTCACCACGACGCACGGTTTCTACCAGTATCATTCACCGTCAAAGTTTGCTAACAACGGAACGCGCATCAAACAGCATTTTGGATACCCCTGAGCCACCCGTCACAGTCGAGCATTGCCGTTCCTCTAGCCGCTGGTGAGGGGGTTATCCAACTTGCTCGCTCAGGCAAGTACAATACAATCAGAGCATTTACGAACCCTGAAATCCATGCCATTTGCAGCGCTTCTACCTCATATGTTCGAGACACTGACGAAAGTTGCATCCAAACACCAAATGCGGAAGCATTTCGCTCCGATGTAACTGAGCCCATTGTCAACGCTAGCGATACTCGCGTGCCATCCATTCCATCTCGTCATCGTTCTAAAACTGCATCAGGATTACACCCCTTGGACAGCAATAAGATCGACCCATACTCTTCAACAGAAGGTATGTTGAACATGTATTATCAGAATGTTGGAGGGTTGAATTCGTGTCTCGACGAGTACTTGCTGGCTAGTTCAGACTGCAGTTATGATATTCTTGCGTTCTCTGAAACCTGGCTCACTCAGAATACTACCTCGACTCAAGTTTTAGACCGCCAATACGAAGTTTTCCGTTGTGATCGTGGTCCGCACAACAGCAGAAAAGCTAGAGGAGGCGGTGTCCTCCTTGCTGTTCGGTGAGGTATTAGAACACACTTGATCGATGATGACGCATGGGCTGGCGTGGAACAGTTATGGTTAGCGATTGAACTTGCTGACCGTAACCTTTACTTGTGTGTTATTTATGTTCCTCCTGATAGAACACGCGACAGCTCATTGGTCGAAGCTCATACGCAGTCACTTTCATCAATTGTGGATAGAGCATCATCAATTGACGATATCGTGATTGTTGGCGATTTCAATTTGCCTGGAATTAGTTGGCGTTCATCTAATAATGGATTCCTACATCCTGATGCTAGTCATTCGACATTCAACCAGTTCACCGCTAGTATTCTCGATTGCTATAGCACTGCCACGCTTTGTCAGATCAATCATATCGTTAACGAGAACGGTAGAAGCCTCGATTTATGTTTCGTCAGCTCCTGTGACACTGCTCCATCTATTTTGTTGGCTCCGGTGCCGTTGGTGAAAGTTGTTCCTCACCACCCACCTTTACATCTCAGTATCGAGAAAGGGAATGTAGTAAGGGATAGTGACAACCCCGTACGGGTAATTTACGACTTCACAAACGCTGACTATGATTGCATCATTTCCTTTTTTGAATCGTTGGATTGGGATAACACTTTTGACGGAATCGATGTAAACACTGCAGCGGAGACATTTTCGCATATTCTTTCGTATGCGATAGATCAACATGTTCCCAAGAAGACTATATTTGTAGGCCGTCTTCCTTGGCAGACTGCGGAGCTTCGTAAACTGAAAAGTCAAAAAAAAAAAGCCGCTCTGAGAAGGTATTCGAAGAATAAAACTGTACTGCTGCGGAACCATTACATAAGATTGAACATGATCTATAAAAGCGTGGGAAGGAGATGCTTCAATAGTTATCGGGCTGGAATACAACGAAGACTCAAATCCCATCCTAAATTCTTTTGGAATTATATCAAACAGCAGCGTAAAGAGGATGGTCTTCCTTCGTCAATGATGTGGAATGGCACAGTAACCTCCGAGCTACAAGTCATATGTGATCTGTTTGCCTCAAAATTTTCTCGCATTTTCTCGAATGAATGGCTTACTGACACACAGATAACATCGGCATCTAGTAACACTCAATGTTCAGGTTTAGTTATGCCAGATATAACCGTTGATGATGATTCCATTTTAGCAGCAGCACGTAAACTGAAACCGTCAACGTGCTTAGGACCCGATGGAATTCCGTCGCTCTTATTGAAAAATTGCATTAACAGCTTGCTCATCCCTCTACAAAAGATTTTCAACCACTCGCTTTCGGATGGAGTGTTTCCTCTCTGCTGGAAAAAATGCGTTCATGCTTCCAGTACACAAAAAGGTGATAAGAAAAATGTAGACAATTATCGTGGAATATCCTTATTATGCGCCGTTTCCAAACTCTTCGAGCTTGTTGTGATAGACCGACTGTTCTTCCATTGCAAGCAACATCTGAGCCCGGATCAGCATGGTTTTTCCCCAGTCGTTCAACAACGTCAAACCTATTGTGTCTCACTTCTTACGTGACGGATAGTATGCTTGATCGAGCACAAACGGACGTACTTTATTTGGACCTATCTGCAGCATTCGACAAGGTTAACCACCAAATTGCTGTGGCGAAGCTTGAAAGGTTTGGAATGCATGGAAGACTTTTAAATTGGCTCCATTCTTATTTGATTGGTCGTCAATCGCAAGTAGTCATAAGTGAATCCACCTCAGCATCATTTCCTATCACGTCAGGAATTCCACAAGGCAGTCATCTTGGACCACTCATCTTTCTTCTTTACTTCAACGACGTGAACGCAGTTCTGGCTGGACCAAGACTTTCTTTTGCTGACGACTTCAAGCTTTACCTCAACATTCGCTCAGAAGTTGACGCGCATTTTCTGCAACAACAGTTGGACTCTTTCGTTGATTGGTGCCAAAGGAATCGTATGACCGTTAATCCTGAAAAATGCTCGACTATTACGTTTTCTCGATTGAAGAATCCTATAGTCCACAATTATTCCTTCGCTGGAATTGTGTTGGAAAGAGTGGATCAAATCAAGGACTTGGGAGTTATTCTAGACTCCCAATTGACGTACAAGCAACATGTGTCATTAATAGTGAACAAAGCCTAAAAAAACCTAGGGTTTATTTTTCGACTAACAAGAGAGTTCACCGACATTTAATGCTTAAAAGCGCTGTTTGGAGCCCTCACTACCAAAATGGAATCGAAAGAATTGAATCAGTTCAACGGCGGTTTATTCGATTTGCACTACGACGGTTGCCGTGGAATGATCCAATTCGTCTGCCAAGCTACGAGAATCAGTGTCGACTAATAAGGCTGGATACTCTAAGTACACGAAGGAATGTTGCGAAGGCTCTTTTATTTCCGACATTTTGCAGTATCGAGTGGATTGCCCCGAAATCCGAGGTCAAATAATTTTTTGTCCGACCTAGAGCCTTGCCGAAACAATCACCTGCTGCAACCAATACATCACCGCACTAATTACGGACAAAACAGCGCTATTACTGGCCTACAAAGAATTTTTTAATCGGGTGGCAACGGAATTTGATTTCAACATTCCACGTGATACACTTCGTACTAGATTTTTTAATGTGTTTAGATAAGCTTTTAATGTGTTATTTGTATGTTTATGTTTTTTTATGAGATCAACAACACATCATTGGGGAAAAGAAGCCTGTTGATTCACAATATAAAATAAATAATGTTGTAGTTTATTTCCTTAAAATTTGAAGAAAATGAATTTTTGGTGACCTTTATTTTGTGCCTCATTTCTTTCAGGTACAGTCTTTATATCTGAATTTCTCTATTTAAACCAACTATGAAAATCCGAGTCACTCCTTCGGACGACGCGCAATGTTCTAGCATCGTCGTTTTGTTTTCAAACAAATCGTTCGGCTAAGTTCGTATTGGGCACGTGCTTATTCGGCTTGTTTCGGGTCTGTGTGACGGTTAAAGTTGCGCGCGCATTTTTCGCTGAAAAAATGGCGTCCCGAATTCCTTTTGTCACATTTCACTGGATAACTTTAACGCTTTGCTTTGAAATCTATTCTTCTGT
>JASCZW010011788.1:0-30790 GCA_034211315.2 Aedes japonicus
GGTGGTAGGGTGCCATTTGGCAACAGTTTACCGCATAAAAATGTCCCTGAAGGATGATCTCAAGCAGCGGAAGTCGCGATGTGGACGTCCGCGCTTTGTACGCACGCCAACCCTGATTAAATCGTTCCATGCAAAAATTTCTCGCAACCCGGTGCGTCTTATAAGAAAACTTGCAAAGGAAGCCAATATTTCGGAGAAATCCATGCGGAGAATCATCAAGGAAGACCTGCATGCATCTTCCAGAGCCAGAGTGAAACGCCACTATATTACAGACCGGGTCAAGGAACTTCGAGTGACTCGTTCCAAGAGATTGCTTTCCTTGTTGAAGAAGGAAAAAATGATAATCCTGTTCTCCGACGAAAAGCTTTTCAGCATCGATGCTGTGGCCAACAGCTGCACGGACCGGTTCATTTCACCGCAGAAAATGGAGAACGTTCCGGAAACAGTGAAATTCAAATTTCAAACCAAACGTCCGGCTGGTGTCATGATGTTTGGCTTGGTGGCGTCCAACAGTTTGAAAATGCCGCCTGTTTTCACTGATGCTGGAGTTAAATTCAATACCGAAGTGTATATTGATATTTTAGAGGACCAAGTGCTTCCCTGGGCGAAGGCCAACTTCTCCGAGGACCAAAACGTTGTCCTACAGCAGGATGGAGCACCGTGTCACACGTCCAATCGAACAGAACAATGGTTGAACTATAACATGAAGTTTTGGCCGAAGGATTTGTAACCCTCTAGCAGTCCAGATCTTAATCCGTTGGATTATTCGATTTCGAGTGTATGTTGAAGCACGAGCCTGCAAAAAATCACACCCTAGTGTGAAAACCCTGAAGTCAACCATAACACGCACATGGCAGTCAATGTCGGAGGACTACGTCCGAAAGGCATACTCTGAATAAATTTGTTTAAAACGGACTTTATAAAGATAATTGCACTCTAAAATGTTGATATTATTACTTTAATTAGTTGAAAATGGGATTTGAAATAAATAGAACAAGTTTTCGCATTATTTTCTGCCGCACCCTGTATATGATCAAGACCCCACCGGAGTTGGTTACCCGAACTTTCTTGGTGCCTCTTCAAATTTGCTGACAAAACAGAGATCGAAAAGCTTGCCACTTTCGTTGGTAACGTGATTGATTTGCCGCAGAAGATATAAGTTATAGTTATCGAGCAATCTGAGATTCCGTGCGAGGAATCGAGATGCATTCGGGTCCGGGTACCAAAATCCTTTGCCCGACGAGCACCATTTCAGGTTTGGGAAATTAAGATCGCCTATAACTATAATCTCGTCCACAGCATTTTCTTGAGACGATATGGCAAATAGCGATACAGCATGCTTTTTTTATTAACATCACGCGTTTTTTTCCGGTGGGAGATATAACCCACAAAGGAATAGTGAGTATCCAGCTAGCTAGGATGTATCCTCAATTAGCTGAGCCTTGAAACGCCAATGAACAGCAATGAGTACTCCTTCTTCAGTTAACTTGGAATTGGTGCTAGAGTTAGGGTCAGTTCAGAAAACTTCATAACAAAAAATTTGGCTCCATAAGATCCGTTCGTCGAGCCATGTCTCGGAGAACATGATCACGTCATAGCATTTATCTGAGCATACGAGCAGGTATTCGTCAATACAGGTGTTTGTTCCGCATGCATTCTGGTAGTAGACTTGTAGATCTGAGGTTGCAGACTGGAAGCTCACTTTCAAATCCCCGAGTTCAGGTCCAGAGCGGGATTATTGACGACAGGATGATCAATATAGTGGCGAGTGGATGATACTCGATCAACATAATGACAGGAGCCACCAGCAGGACAAGAAATATTATAGTCTTCTTGGACAGGCCCCGGTTGACTTGACGATGACGCTTGTTGATCAAAATGGCAAATATCGGGGGTGATAATATAATTTAGAGGCGTACAGGTAACAAACATACTTGCCTGGAGGTGCAGGCTAGAAGGCCCCTTCCAAACCTTCGTAAACAGGCCAGGGCGACTGCGACGGCAGGAAACAGGACCGGTGAAACTGGAGGCCCGATTCTTACGGGGTCAGAAGGGGTTTCCAAAGGGCTTCAGTGGGTGCGTCGTGGTTGACTTAACGATGCTGCCGGTTGACGTCGACCAGAAGCGGAAATAACGATAATAATGAGGCTGATAGAGTTTCAGGGCGTTGAGGGCTTGTTGAGTTTCAGGGCGAGAGGTGGAGGTGGACCTGGAATTTTGAAGGGTATCAGGAACAGATCGATCGAAAATACACGCATACTTTTCTAGAGATGCAGGCCGTTAGACCCCTTCCAAACCTTCGTAAACAGGGCCGAGACAACTGCGACGGCAGGAAACAGAACTGGTGATAAAGGCAGCGATTGATAGTTCGAAGGTTACGAGGCCAGAAGGAGCTTCTGAAGAGCATCATTGAAGTTGCAATAGGACAATGGAGTGGGCAGCCAAACAAAGTGTTGGAGGGGATGTGTATATCATTTATGAGTGATACATGCCACTTAAACAGTTGTAGTGAATCTTTCGCGCCTTTCTCAATCAAACCATATAGTGGAAAGCTTTACTGAATTGCATATTTTGTTATTTATTTTATCGGATCATAATGCTGGAAGGAGATTCACTTATTCCCGCAGTTTTCCCGTAAGTGTCTCTGCTTACGGCTCTCTGCTTGCGTACCCCTTTTTGGCGCTTAATACAGCAGTGCGTAGAGTTTAGAACGGTAACAGAGCATGAATGTTCTGTTAAGTAGAACCGTATGCAGAGCAAGGTCCACGCTAGGATGGTGGCTTCCTACATACATACATACATACAGCGATTCCACGGGGAAAGAATAGAGTTGAAAAAACAAGTTGTCCGATTTTGCTCAAAATCGCATGGTATGTTGTTCATCGAAAATAATAAGACCCGTATTTATTTTTTTATTTGAGTGACCATGTTCGATATAGGGTTACCAGAAAAATCGACATTTTTCGAAATTTTTTATTTTTGAAAAATCATAACTTCTGAACCGTTGAATCGATTTTAAATATTTTTTTATAAATAGAAAGATTAATACTTTTTGTTTTTATTAAAAATATTTTTTTTTAATATTTAATGTACTCAAATATGCTAAAATTGTCAATATATTTGTTTTTTATGATTTTTGAAATGTTAGACCACAACGACTATTTATTTTTATATTTTTTTATTAAAATTCAAACATTTTTACATAACATATCAAGAAATCTCAAATGTTCATCGAGCCGATTATGAGTTTTTTGAAAATTTGAGCCGACTTGAATTTTTTGAAAATTTCAAGTTTTTTGCCTATACACACATGGAATGAGCATCATTTTCCATCACTTCAAAATAACTGCGGGAATCAATTCATTGAAGTTATCAAACTTATTCCTAATAAATTCATGATAACCATGTTTACAAATCTAGTTTTATTTGTGAAGTTTTGTAGCCATCAAAAGTAGGGGAGGCTGGTCCAATTCTGACCTCATTTAATGTAAGAACTATAAATCAGCCTCAAATTGTTTAAAAGCAGAGACCAACATTGCTAGGATTTACTCAGCCATGGATTACGCTAAAACTGGAGCCACAATGGTCCGTTAGGGTCCGAATACATGCTAAGTGCTCATAAGGATTGCAGGAGCACTCATGCCGAATTTGAGTTGTAGCGTAAACCACGACTGAGTAAACTTAACTCATATTTTGAATTAATCCACATTGAGTGAACCGAACTGAAACCTTACTAAAGAAACGTTCAATACAATGAAGCACGACTGCTCAAATTGCCATGTTTAGATTAATAGTTACAGGAAACCTACACCTAAACTATATGGTTATGCAGTGGAAAGGAGAACAAAGCTGGATAAAAGCTATTCCTACTTTTGTAATACCTGCTATTGCAGACTTTATCGCTCTATCAAGAAAGAAAACGAGCCAGCAACTCCAAGTGCAGTTAATCTAGAATGTAAAACTCAAGAACTCACCGTTTCCGAACCGTGTTTAATATTCAAAGAGCAATATCCTACTTTTTAAATTGGATTTTCAATGTTATTCAGTAGCCGCCCAAAAAATTGTATTCTGGCTGGTTCAAGTGTAACGCATACTGTCTGCGTATGCATTTATCATCAGAATGTTAAATTAATGTTTAAAACCCTTAAGGTTAAGAAACTTATTCCTAACCATTTTAAAACGTATCATGAAATCCTACAGAGAAATGTTGGTTGAAAACCTGTGATCATTGCCCGGGTACGCAAACACTGGAGAATGACCTGATGAATTTTCTTCAAAATATCGATTCCTTAGAATTTAAACAATGGGAGCAAACAGATCGTTGTCATCTAAATTCAATGCGAATGGATGCAGACGAGTTTGTGGAAACATTTCTAGAAAAATTAAGCCAATTATCTCCGCATAATATTATTGCAGAGCAACAAGTTAACTACTTAAAACAACTTAAAACTAATTTGGAAGCAACTGACTGCATTATAATTGCTGACTTCTCTGAAAATTACTCTTTTGTTATTTTGGACGCTATACAAGGTTTTCATTGGGCAAACGCTCAATGCACAATCCATCCTTTTGCCATATATTATAAGGATGAAGCACAAAATTTAAAGTTTACAAGCTTCATAGCAATCGCAGAATTTACTAAACATAACCATGTTGCCGTTCGGCTGTTTGTAACAAATTGTGTGAATTTCATTAAAAAAAGCTACCTCACCTGAAAAATATCCATTTTTTTTTCTAATGAAGGCAGTCAATACAGAAATAAGATGACTGCTTCCAATTTGTGCCACATGTACAAGGACTTCGGTCTTAATGCAGAGTGGAACCACTTGCCACTTGCTATGGAAAAGGGCCTTGTGACGCTTTAAGAGGCGTTCTAAAGCGAAACGCTTCAAAAGCAAGTTTACAAGGCCATCATATTACAACTGCATACGAACTTTACTCTTGGGCTGTTTCTTAAGTAGATTCCAAAATATATTACTTGTTTTTCTCGGAAAAAGATTACAATGCAATGGAAAAGAAAATAAAGAACCATTGTACTCCTGTAAAACAAATCTCTGGGACACAATCGTTTCATTACTTTAAGCCACAGAATGAAAATTACATTATCGTGAAACGGTTTTCGTTTTCAGATGAAGAAAAGTGCGTTAAATTGTTAGAATTTTGCTTTGTAATTTTTTTTTTATGAATTATGAAATATAAAAATAATTAAATAATCAAATTAAATGCTGAGTTTTGATTGAAAGTAATCTGAGAAAACCCTTGCTTGTAGTCTAAAGCTTTGAGATTTGAGCTACAATTCTTCAATATAGCGGAGCCTGGTCTAATCTCGACCCTATGGCTAATTCCGACTTCCCAAGATTCTCTCAGACAGCGCTGGTTGCCAAATTTTTAATAATACCAATGGAAAGCTTTCATTACACAAAGAATTTCAACGTAGAATGCATTGGTCGGAGAAATTGTGTTTTTTGGACTTCAAAATTGACTAAATTTGAGAAAAAATGTTCTACACCCTAAAAAAATTTGTATTCTAGTTTCGGTTCGATTCACTCAAAATGACCCTAATGTGGAATAATTCAAAATATGAGTTAAGTTTACTCAGTCGTGGTTTACGCTACAACTCAAATTCGGCATGAGTGCCCCTGCAATCCTTATGAGCACTTATCATGTATTTGGACGCTAACGGACCATTGTGGCTCCAGTTATAGCGTAAACCATGGCTGAGTAAATCCTAGCAATGTTGGTCTCTGCTTTTAAACAATTTTAGGCTGATTTATAGTTCTTACATTAAATGGGGTCAGAATTGGACCAGCCTCCCCTACTTTTGATGGGTACAAAACTTCACAAATAAAACTAGATTTGTAAACATGGTTATCATGAATTTATTAGGAATAAGTTTGATAACTTCAATGAATTGATTCCCGCAGTTATTTTGAAGTGATGGAAAATGATGCTCATTCCATGTGTGTATAGGCAAAAAACTTGAAATTTTCAAAAAATTCAAGTCGGCTCAAATTTTCAAAAAACTCATAATCGGCTCGATGAACATTTGAGATTTCTTGATATGTTATGTAAAAATGTTGAATTTTAATAAAAAAATATAAAAATAAATAGTCGTTGTGGTCCAACATTTCAAAAATCATAAAAGACAAATATATTGACCATTTTAGCATATTTGAGTACATTAAATATTTAAAAAAAATATTTTTAATAAAAACGAAAAGTATTAATCTTTCTATTTATAAAAAAATATTTAAAATCGATTCAGCGGTTCAGAAGTTAAGATTTTTCAAAAATAAAAAATTTCGAAAAATGTCGATTTTTCTGGTAACCCTATATCGAACATGGTCACTCAAATAAAAAAATAAAAAAATACGGGTCTTATTATTTTCGATGAACAGCATACCATGCGATTTTGAGCAAAATCGGACAACATTTCAACTCTATTCTTTCCCCGTGGAATCGCTGCATACATACATTAACAGAAAGTTAAAGCGGTTCATTTCCACAACTTCGCAGACGCCTGTGAGATGGCTTACGCTGGTTTGCTTGTGCATTTTGTTGGCATTGTCTATTTATTCCCAATATTTCTGATTAGACTCATCACTGGTCCTGTCATGGCTGCGTTCAGAACGTCGCTGGCATCATTAATTTGTAGAACTCCGAATTTCTGAGATCCTTTCCATGACATGTATCGACGAGTGGCAATTTTCTCCAACAAAGTTGAACGTTACTGACAAGGAAGGAAGTGGAGCCACGATTTGAACGAAATCAACGGTGGCATCAAGAAGCGTCGTTTTTATATGAAACGGAACAAGCGTGACCAAATAACAGAAGCGCAATTAGTGTTGTAACATCAGAAGAGCTGCATATTATGTTTGTCAACATAACCGAAATTGTGGCTACACGAAAAAAAAATCCGTGCCCAGATCCGTAAACTGCAGTCATGAATTCGAGAACAAGCAAAAATACACCGTGAACTGAGTCACATAATGCTATCTCGGTAACGGATTGACGTACAAATAAGATTAATACATCAAAACAAAGGTAATTCACTGTACTTTAAATATCAATACAAATTAATTCTCTTCGTTTCTAATGAAAATTCGCACATTCTTTTTTATTCCTCCCTTCAAACGCTGCACACCTCCGGAGTCAACTTTCTTGGCACATTTGTTCCTCATTTTGATCATCTGAATCGCGTCCCGTTTTTCCACTTTTCTTAAGCTTTTTAAAGCTTTTGCTTCTTTATTGCCCAAAATCTCTCGATGGGCCAGAGCTGCGGGCACTTGGGTGGTTCTATGTTTTCATCGATGAAATCTACGTTATTATCGCGATACCACTGGATCACTCCCCGGCTGTAGTGGCAACTGGCCAAAACGTCATGGGACCTTTATGGGCTTTAATGAAAGGTAGTACGCGGTTTTTGAGGCATTCTTCCCTTGTACAGCTTCAGAGTCCATCGTGTCATTCGTCACGAACACTTTGGTCTTTGCTCCGCAGCTGCATAAAGGTGATACGGTCAAAAATTTGGTCAAGGGAAAACGCGTGTAAATCGGTGAAATCGTTTATTTAAAAAATCAAATTAAATTTCTTTTCAAGTTCAATTAGTATAAAATTCAGGATAAATATTCAGTTAGGCTTCCGCTTTTCCAAATCCGAATTGCCGGGCCTTACGCTTGACCCCTGCCATCAGATTTTGTACAGCCACCTTGTCCCACCTTCTTCGCCGCAGAAAGCCAGTTTGCCTTGAACTGCTGCTCGTCCTTAGCAGTTTTTTGGTCTTCTTTAGGTTCCGCTTGACAATAGCCCAGTATTTCTCAATTGGGCGGAGCTCTGGCGTGTTGGGAGGGTTCTTGTCGCTGGGAACCACCTGCACGTTGTTGGCGGCGTACCACTCCATGGCCTTTTTACCGTAATGGCAAGATGCCAAATCCGGCCAAAACAGTACGGAACAACCGTGTTTCTTCAGGAAAGGCAGCAGACGTTTATTCAAACACTCTTTCACGTAAATTTCTTGGTTGACAGTCCCAGAAGCTATGAAAATGCTGCATTTCAAGCCACAGGTACAGATGGCTTGCCAAACCAGATATTTCTTTGCGAACTTTGACAGTTTCGTGTGCTTGAAAATATCTGCTACCTTTCCCCTTCCTTTTGCCGTATAAAACTCCTGTCCCGGAAGCTGCTTGTAGTCGGCTTTGACGTAGGTTTCGTCGTCCATTACCACGCAGTCAAACTTCGTCAGCATCGTCGTGTACAGCCTCCGGGATCGCGCTTTGGCCGTCGTATTTTGTTTATCATCGCGATTTGGAGTCACTACCTTCTTGTAAGTCGATAGTCCGGCTCGTTTTTTGGCTCGATGCACGGTTGTAGACGATACACCCAGCATTTGCGGCATCTCGGAGAGATAGGTTAGGGTTTCGCTTGAAACTACCGGCAACTCTCTTTGTCGTCTCAGCGGCTTCCGGTTTTCGATTTCCCCCCGATCCAGACTTCCTGGCTGTCGACAAACGTTCCCCAAACACTTTAATTACATTTGTAACGGTTGATTTGGCAACTTTTAGCGATTTTGCCAACTTTGCGTGCGAGTAGCTCGGATTTTCGCGATGCGCGAGCAAAATTTTGATACGCTGCTCTTCTTGCTTGGACGGCATTTTGACAACTGAAGAGTGAATTCCAAAATCAAAATAGGAGCAACATTCTACACACACACCTTCAAAATGAGGGGTGTTCAGGTTTTTAAATGCAAAATTGCAAGAAATACGTCAAGTTGATATTGACCAAATTTTGACCGTATCGCCCTTTACCCCTTACCAAATCATCAGTTTTTTGGCAAGTTTGTCCATAAAAGCAAACTTAAACTTCGCAGGAACATCTCCTCATGCCGTCACCATGTAGAATTTTTGGCCAGAAAGCTGTCTGAAATCTAGTTTGACAAACCTACGGATGCGCAGGCATCCTTGGTACTTCGTCAAAACCTGCTGGTACAATTTCCGAGCTCGAGTTTTGATGACGAAACTTTGCTTCTACGTTCTGTTTTGTTGCTTGCTGGCTCGATAAGGACGATATTTTGCTCGCAAACGCTTACTTCGAACGATACTGCGAGTTGGATTATCAAGGGGGGTGTACAGATTTTTCTTCGCCTCTCGGCTTCCATCTGAAATAACTTTTGACTCACTGCACAAAACACCGCGACCACAGGAAGTGAGCGCTTAGCTGCAACACAATAAGTGATTCCAAATTCGAACTGGACAAAACATTAATCATGAACTAAATAACGTTTGAAGGGAAAAATCCTGAAATGTGAACTAGCCCACAGTCCGTTTTCATTTTAGAAAACGATTTTTTTTCTGTGTAGCATGCTTTCTGTATTCGTTAATGATACACTAAGTTGTAGTAATTGGCAATGGAGTGTCAAATTCGAGCACTACACTGAGAAAAAAATAACGGATAATTTCTCCTCATCGTGTACAAAATGTCCAGAAAATTTTAGAAATTTGCTTTTTCGAAACAATGCCAGTCATGACCGAGATTCAGACTTAGCAGCCTCCAACATACTTTGAAGAGGCTACTAATTTTGATCTTGATAACTGGCCTTGGTATTCAAACACAGCATAAGGGGTAAAATACCTTAGCAAAATACCCTAAAATTACATGCAAAATATCTCTTGAATATCAAAACTTGTTATTTACGATACCTGTGAATACCTGGGAGGTACTATTTTGGTGTTATCTTACCTCAATTTGGTACCCGCATAACATTGTGGGAACAATTTTGTGGTATTATCTTCAGGTATTTTACCTCTTGATCTGAGCTCCTGAATACCAAGGCCAGTTATTCGTTCTTACTAGGGTAGTAATACATAAATTTAATATAGTCTGCTTAATAGTACTGTTACCTCAGTACTATTTTAATGATTACTATTTTAAATTAATCTTTCCCCAAAATCAGCAGTAATTTTTTTTAATAAGTCAACGTAATTGATTCGCCATTATCGTAAGGAATGCTGAGTGAAAATTTCACTCTTATATCGCAAAACATATTTCCTTTTTTAATCATGAACCATGTGCCACGCACATCATTGTCAATGTGCGACAACCAACTGCCTTTTAAATAATGATGTCCCCTTTTTGATCAGCTACTAACAAAGAGCCGTAAAATCGATAGTATCGATTCGGGAAGCCACATAACAAAGTAACACTCCTTTACTCGAAATAAAGACGAAAATGAAATAAAGAACGAAACCGGCTACGAAGCATGCTCGATGGAATCAATGGTAACAACATTGTAACAGTTTGTTCATTGAAAAAATCCATACATCATGGTCCCAGGAGAGACACTGAAGATCTCCCTTAAGGATGATCTTCTGATAATGAATTCGCCCACCCACACACATATATGCTTATGGGATATGTTTCGAACATTGTGCTCAGTTGGTCCTTGGAGAGCCAATCCCAGTTCAGATTTGAATTCATGTAATGATTTTGTGAAGGGGATGGAAATCTACGTGTCTAGTGGCGTTGAGGTTGAAAACAATTAGTGATCCGAAAAACTCGATATTCTTCAAGCGAGGGTTACAAAACTGCATGATGTAATGTTGTCGTGTTTTATGAACAATTCTTCCCAGACAAATAAAAACTTTTTCCGTCTTGAAATACCACGTCCCACTATATCAAACCAATCAGTGTTTACATTTTTCTCAAATAATAAAACAGCATACCATCCAATTGGGACAATGAAAATCAATTACCAAACCAATGTTTCTCAGTTTCCAGTGATTGCCATCCGCCAACGTAATCAAGTTCGGTGTTTTGAGCTGTTTCGTTTATTTCAGAATCGTTGCGTAGTTAGTTAGTGCATAACGGCTCGAAGGTAAATAATCAATAAGACCAAACAGATTGGGCTTGTAGCGAACGAATTATGAGAAAAATGCTCTGAAAAGGGACGGTTTCTGGAGAATAGACGAAGGTAAACAAATTCAAGCACAATAAAAGCATCCAAAAGGAAACACAAAGAAACGGAAAACAAATACTGTCTCTATGTCGACAAATTGCTTCATTGAAGCTGTGTTGAAAAAGTGTCAGAAAAGATTACACGAATATTAGATGGAAAATAATCAGGAAATAATTCAGCAGATTAGTTTTGTTTCTCCACCGTTCCTGCCCCACCTTCGAATATTCGCTTGAGAAAAAGCGAAAGGTCGGCCATCTTTCTCGATTTCCGGTTGACGGTTCACGTCAAGCAGCTGGCCAATTAGAAGAACCATAAATCAAACGATCAGTAATTGCCGTGAGACCAACCGAAAAAATAGTGAGTTCACGGATTGCGCACATAAATTCGCTTACACGTGCCGGGTTCACTTCCAATGCGTTCCAATTGGCTACACATCTAATTCCAAAAGTAAACAGAAAAGTGTTGAACTTCCTCCCTCTTTGGCTTGGTTCTGGTCACCGCAAAATGAGATGATGCCAGTTTCACGTGCGTGTGTGATCGCATAAAGCGGTTTAATAAAGTTATGAAAATAACGACTGCAATAGATTAAATTATTCTATTTAGAAACATGATGCACGCCGCGGGAGGCTCTGGGATAAGAAAAAAGACCAAACAAATGCATCGGTTGCTAGAAACGGCCTCCTCAGTGGGGTGGCGCAGTTGAATGCTGATAGTAAACATCAAGGGTAGGGCTTTGAACCGCACCTGAGCAATGAAAAATAATTTCCCGTACTTGTTATAATCAACATTAATATTATGTGCACGAGATATTCATTTTCATTATTTTGTAGAGCGCATTTTTTTTAAAAAGAAAGTGTCTAATTCCTGAAAATTTTATAAATTTAATTCACATATCATCAATACATTGAGCATTCGCCTCCTGATATCGATCAAATTTTCAGAATTATGGGCGACGTTAATCATGCCGTATGCAGGACATCGTGATCTATTACCAAAACGCCAGTGGAATGAATTCTGATGTCGAATAGTACCGACTAGTTGAATCGGATCTTACAGGGTGCGGCAGAAAATAATGCGAAAATTTTCAAACTTAAGTATTGGGTTAATTCGTGTAGCTAGTGACTAATTTCTTTCGAAAGTGTACTTGTTTATGTTCACTTCCAAGTGCTGCATCCAAACATTCTATTTGTTTTATTGTAAATTTGTCAAAATGTTCGCGAAAGAAGTGATCACCAGTTTGTTGCTTGCCCAGAAGAAGCCGAAAGAGATTGCCAAGGTGGTAGGGTGCCATTTGGCAACAGTTTACCGCATAAAATAGTCCCTGCAGGATAGTCCTAAGCAGCGGAAGCCGAAAAGTGGGCATCCGCGCTTTGCACGCACGCCGAACGTGATCAAATCGGCAACCCAGTGCGTACCATAAGAAAACTTGCAAAGAAAGCCAATATTTTGGAAAAAATCCATGGGTAGAATCATCAAAAAAGACCTGCATGCATCTTCCAGAGCCAGAGTGAAACGCCACTTGATTACGGACCGGGTCAAGGAACTACGAGTGACTCGTTCCAAGAGATTGCGTTCCTTGTTGAAGAAGGAAAAAATGATAATCTTGTTCTCCGACGAAAAACTTTTCACCATCGATGCTGTGGCCAACAGCCGCACGGACCGGTTTATTTCACCGCAGAAAATGGAGAACGTTCCGGAAAAAGTGAAATTCAAATTTCAAACCCAACATCCGGCTGATGTCATGATGTTTGGCTTGGTGGCGTCCAACGGTTTCAAAATGCCGCCTGTTTTCATTGATGCTGGAGTTAAAATCAATACCGAAGTGTATATCGGAATTTTAAAGGACCAAGTGCTTCCCTGGGTGAAGGCCAACTTCTCCGAGGACCAAAACGTTGTCCTACAGCAGGATGGAGCACCATGTCACACGTCTAATCGAACCTATCAATGGTTGAACGATAACATTAGGTTTTGGCCGAAGGATTTGTGCCCCCCTAGCAGCCCAGAACTTAATCCGTTGGATTATTCGATTTGAGCATATGTTGAAGCACGAGCCTGCAAAAAATCACACCCTAGTGTGGAAACCCTGAAGTCAACCATAACACGCACATGGCAGTCAATTTCGGAGGACTACGTCCGAAAGGCATGCTCTGGCTTCCGGCGTCGGCTCGAGGATGTTATTAATAAAAATGAAGGACACAGTAAATAAACTTGTTAAACAAAACTTTTTAGAGATAACTGCACTCGAAAATGTAGATATTATTGCTTGAATTAGTTGAAAATGGGATTTGAAAAAAATAGAAAAAAATTTCGCATTATTTTCTGCCGCACCCTATAGCAATGACGTTATTGTCCTGTGCGAAACGTTCCCAAACGCTTTCCAGTCAGATTTTAGTCCTGACTATGACTATGAAGTTTTTCGATGCGATCAGAGTTTCCACAACAGGCAGAAAAAAATCTGGTAGAGCTGTTCTTGTTGCTGTCCGCTGCAGATTGGAGGCGAGGGCCATCGAGAACATTTTATGGAGCAGTGTGGAGCAAGTTTGGACGGGTATCAATCTAGGTGATCGCACACTATTTCTTTGCGCCGTGTATGATCGAATTCGGGATTGATCTCATTGTTCGGGATTGATCTCATTGATACTCACTGCCGGTCTGTTTACTCAGTTATCGAGTGTGCGATTCCAGTTGATGAGATATTCGTTTTCGGCGACTTCAATTTGCCTGGCGTTTCGTGGAGGCCATCCCATAGCGGATTTCTATATCCAGATCCTGATGATTCTACATTTCGTGCAGGTGCTATTGATCTTCTAGTCAACTTTAGCGCAGCACTGTTTTCTCAAATCAACTATGTAGTAAATGAAAATAACCGCAGTTTAAAGCTCTGCTTCGTGAGCACTCAAGACATTCATTTCCATGGCTCCTTGTCCATTAATTAAACCAGTTCCACACCACTCTCCTCTGATTGAACCAACTGTTGAAGACCAACTAGTTCGCGATTTTAACGACTTTCCTGTTGCGGTATTTTACGACTTTCGTAAAGCTGTCCACCGTAGCATTATAAATGTGTTATCTACCATAGATTGGGAGAACATTCTAGATCCTGGGAAGATGCAGCACAAATTTTTCACATGTCTTGGCATATGTCATTGACAGACACACCCCAAAAAGAACTCATCGCAATGTTTCTCGCGCTCCCTGGCCAACGAGTGAACTACGACGGTTGAAGTCAATGAAAATAGCAGCTTTGAAAAGATTTACGAAGTATCGCAAACTCCCTCTGAACCTTCACTATGTGCGGCTAAATCACATGTACGTACGAGTCAGTCGCCATTGCTTTTCACATTTTCAACACGGCATTCAGCGCAAACACAAACTGCACCTGAAGTCCTTCTGAAACTACATGAACGAGCAATGTAAAGAGTCTGGCCTCTCATCGTCTATGGAATCCAATGGAGAATTTGCTGCCACTCCTCAAGATATATGCCGCCTATTTTCCGACAAGTTTTCCAGTGTATTCACAGATGAGCTATTAAGTGACAACGATGTTATCCTGGAAGCTGTGAATGTTTCTGTAATTGGTCACTCACTCGGTGCAATTGATGTCAACGTGGAAATGATATCCAAAGCCGTGACTTCACTCAAGCCGTCCTTCAACGCTGGACCTGATGGTGTTCCATCCGCGTTTTAGAAGACGTATATCACTTCCACTTATTAACTCCACTTCATCGTCAATTCTACATGTCCCTCTCCAGAGACATATTTCCAGCCTGCTGAAAGTTTGCACATATGTTTCCGGCCCATAAAAGGTAAGCAAACGAGCTGTGGATAACTACACACTACCAAAATGACATGTAAATTTCTGTCCCCTGAGACCGACACATGCAAGCGTCCTTTGGCACATAAGAATGAGTTCAAAGAGATGAGAAAATAAATTCAATCAAACGCACATGTCGTCGAATTGCGTATGTGTCGGCTACAAGAGACATAATTTTACACGAAATCTTTCTTTACGTCCCCCGACTTTTTACAAACATGTCAAAAGTCTCGTGTATAATTCATAATGTTTAAGTGTGTATCGAGTTATTACATCGTTAAGTGCTATATTGAATCTGAGTTGGTTAGCTTCTCCGCCACATCAGGTATTCCTCAAGGAAGCCACCTGGGGCCGTTGATTTTCATACTCTACTTCAATGACGTGCATCTGGTTATCGAAGGTCCTCGCTTATTGTATGCAGATGACCTCAATTGATGACCTCGATTGATGACTGCCACTGTCTTCAACGTCAGCTGAATGCGTTCGACAGTTGGTGGAATTTGAACCGAATAGTAGTGAACAGTTCCAAGTGCTCCGCTATGACGTTTTCATGAAAAAAGCAACCAATCATGTTCAACTACGACCTGCTTGGTTCGTCAATCGAACGCAACAATTAGGTAAATGATCTGGATGTGATGTTAGATTCGCAGCTATCATTCAGGTGTCACATCATATATTGTTGATAAACCGTGTAGAACCTTAGGGTTCATATTCAAGATAGCTAAGAGCTTCTCCGACATCTACTGTCAGACTTACGTTCCGCTTGACGATTGCCCAGCAGTTGGGTACAGTTTGATGGGTTGATATCCTTTTCAACGAAATCAACGTTTTCGTCAGAAAATCAACGAATCTGGCATAATGAGCAGAGGCCAGATCCTGCCAGAGACAACTTCTTCTTAGTGAAGCTCTCGTTATAATAAATTTCAGCATTTATTGTTCTTCTTGTGTAGAAAATGAAAAATCCAAAGCCTTCTGTGCAAAGTGTTTGCCAAACAAGCACCTTCTCATCATTATTTCCGTCACAACAATCGTATCTTTAATTGGGACACTCAGATCCTGGCAGTGTTCTGAAATCCTCTTTTACGAACGTTTTGTCGTCCAAAAACACATGCTGGTCTTGTATTTCTTGGTCAAATCACGAGTAGAAGCTGATTTGCTATCAGGAAACGTCCATTGATTATGTCACGCAAAAAATGACTGTTTATACCCACCGACCCCCCCCCCAAATGTTTTTGTATGGATTGTCACGTTTTCCCAAACCCCCTCTCCACCTTTACTGAGTGACATAATTAATGGACCTTCCCTCAAGAATATAATGGACGACTTTTGCTCCCATTCAGGATTGCTAGAGCACTGCATTCGTCCATTTCCCGGCAGATCGTGCTAGGTATACTGTTCACCATACTATTCAATCACTCCTTTTACACTTGCTGGATACATTTTGGCCTTTCTGGCAATCTGATTGAACTTTACATCCTTTTTAGTACACCAAGTGTGCAAAATTTGATTTTGTACTTCAAGTGCAATCCGCGACATTTAGCAAAAAAAAATGTGATAATGAAAAGAATCAAACCAAAATAACCATATTGACATCTCAACAAAACGTTATACGACTACATACTAAATTAATTTGCACTAGATTAAGCTCAATTATCTATCAAATGTTTGTAACTACTTTTTGATACACTCCCTACGCCACCTTTACCATCTTTACTCACTTTCGAGTGGCCATATTTCTGACCAATTTGAGTTAATCGTGCTAAATTTTGGGTTGTTTGGAAATAGTGAATTCTTTCACCTCGAATGACAATTGCTCCGAATGGTCATAGTACGTGCCCAAAATTTCTTTGCGCCACTGCTGTTCTTCCGACTCCATCTTCGCAACGATTGCACATCTGCTAGTGAAACTTACACAGTAAGAACAAATATACATTGAACTAATTCCATCCAAAATTTCGATAGATAATACCCAATGGTTAAAAACTTACAGCCATTTAAAAGTGGTTCAATTTGATTCCGTACAACCTTTAGTTAACAATTTTTAAGTTCCCTCGAGGTTTTTCCCCAATATTTTTCTTTCTCAGCCATTTTTCCGTAGTGACAAGAAACGTAGTCTTGCCAAAATAGCAAGAAACAACTATGTTTTTCAAGAAAGGCCATCAGCGTTTTTACAAGCATTCCTTTACATCAATATCTTGATTGACAGTGTCTATGTCGGCGTGGGAATAATTTGAATTTTGAGCGTGCAAAATTTTGATACGTCGCTATTCTTGCTTCGACGTCATTTTGAAAACTGAATTTAAAATGGCAAAAACAAAACAAAGTCAACATTCAGTACGCATACGACTTCAAATTGAGGGAGTTAGTTCGAGTTTTTTGAAATGACCCGTTAAAAAAAGAGCTCACGTCATATCTGAGTCGAAAAAAGTTTTGAAAGGACAGTGATGACGATATTCTGAAAGCTCTCAGCTCTGTCGATTCATCTAAAGGTCCTGGTCCCGATCTCATTCCGCCCATCTTTGTCAAACAATGGGCTCAAGTGCTGTTTGTTCCCGTTACAGCGATTTTCAACCGATCCTTGATCGAAGGAGTATTTCCGGATGCTTGGAAGCTGGCATCAATTATTCCAGTCCACCAGGCTGAAAACACATATTGCCTGGAGAACTATCGACCGATATCTATTGTGAACTGCCTATCGAAAGTTTTTGAGAGTCTATTGTACGACGTGCTGTATCTTGAATTGCAGCCTGCAATATCCGAACATCAACAACCACGTCGAACCTCATGACTTACACCCACACTGTGATCAATGAGCTGGAAAAGCGATGTCAGGTTGACGCAATCTATGTTGACTTCTGAAAAGCGTTTGACAAAATGCCTCACAAATTGACAATTGAAAAATTGAACCGCCTGGAACTACCTTTTTTGATCATTCAGTGGCTGAAATCATATCTGTCTACCCGCAAAGCTTTTGTAAAAGTGCACGATGCTAGGTCCAACGTATTTTTATTCCTTCCGGCGTCCCGCAAGACAGTCATCTTGGTCCTCTGATCTTCGTCCTCTGTGGAATGCGGTGCATTACAAGCTAATATTAAACGTGTTTCAACTTGTTGCGAAATGAACGGAATGCAAATGAATGCGGCAGGGACGAATGACCCGAAGGGTTAAATTCCCTCTCAAAAATAAAAGGAGAAGAAGAAGAAGAAGCGGCGAAATGTAAAGTAATGACATTCACTCGATGTCAGACTACTGTATCTTTTGACTACGGGTTTAACAATTGGCTATTAGAAAGAATCACGTCGATCAAGGACCTTGGCGTCATACTTGACAGTAACTGCGCTTTAATGAACACACTCAATAACAACTGCGACAGCCAATGCGATGCTAGGTTTCCTACGCCGGAACACAGCCCATTTTAATGACGTTCATGTGCTGAAGGCAGCCCTGTGCAGCACTTTAGTTCACAGTCTACTTGAACATGGAGTGCAGGTTTAGGTTCCGTGGCATGCCGTCCATATCGTTCGTATTGAGAGAGTCCAGAAGCGCTTCATGAGGTATGCTCTACGTGGCCTGCCATGGAACGACCCTGTGAACCTACCGCCATACGAACATCGATGCGCACTTCTCGATTTACAACCGCTGGCAAGTCGTTGAGTGATGCTGCAAAGGTTGTTCATTTTCGACGTGTTTAAGTGCAACATCGACTGTAGCAGCTTTCTCGAAAATGTTAGGTCATAGGGAAGCGGAACCTATCTTGAGCTCAATAAGCAGACCTCCAGTGGAAATCGGTGAATGTGCACTGAATACCGAACACTGATTACACAAGCTATTCACAATTTATTCGTCCACTTAGCGTTAATCGTTTAGCAACACACAAGATATTCGATTCTGATCATTTTCTTCCAATTTAATACGGAAAAGTTGCCACTGCTATGTACCTATATTAATAATATCACGAAAAACATTAATCCCATCTGTGTACATATGTTAATCGTACTGATTTTAATCAAGAAAAAAATACAAACAAGTTAACGCTCTTCACTACTACACCCAAAAACGAAGTAGATCATTTGACAGCACTTCACGTGTGTTGGGTAGCATGCATATAACCAAGACAAAATGAAAGGGTTTGTTTGTAATTCTGCCATGAGAATATTGACAACAAGACTCACCATAACGTTGGGCATAGAATGCTCTATGAATGATTGAACACGCACACTAGCGCTGATGTGTATACTATACAGTATGTGAGCAGTGCAACATCAAGCGATTACGTCGATTGTTAACACGGTTCAGAATAGGTGCAAGCGTATTTATATTATTGTGAAAATTAATCCCATAGTTTTCTAGTATTTTATCACGAATTCGTAGATTCTCGTGTGGCTAGTGTAATAAGTGAAGTGTGATTTTTATGGCTTGTGCAATTACGCAACGAAAATGCGTGAGGATAGAGTACAATTAAAGAGAAAACTTAGAGTCTGGCTCGAGTATATTCCCTAGTACGGTTAGATCAATACGACGAATTTGTAGTGCAAAGGTAAGCAATTGTGTTGAAAATCTGACTGCTTATTATTTTTAATGAAATTTATGTCTTCGAAACGTTTTTGTAGCTCTAAATTATTTTCAAGACCTAATTTTATTTGCCAGGATTATATATTTTTGATTACTGCGTCCATTTATTGGAGAAATTAAACATCTTTTTACGTTGGAAGTTGGATGGCTGCAGAATGTGATGAATATACGTACTAAGATGAGCATAGGTTCCGCTTCCCTATGTACCTACTCCGTAATCGGTAACTGCTGTGGATCCCCAGCCATCGAACAAATTTCGGCCTAAACAACCCACTGGATTTATGTTGTAACGTTTCAATGAAGTGTGTGACTATTTCGATTTTAATGTCAGCAAAACAGACTAAATTTAGGATTAAGAGTGTTGATCAACCAATCTGTGCGACTTTTGTGTCGAAAATGTCAAATATACATTAATTGTTATTTTATATATTCTCCGTGCGAGGAGTAACGATTATGATGTTGAAGGAGATGTTCGCTCATCACCGCGGAGCACCAAGAGTGAACAACAATGTTTTTGGCTGAATTGAAAGATATGAAGAGAAAGTTTTTGATAGTTCCGCTAGTGTGCGGCAGGCTCGGAAACATAGCAGATGTTTTTAGGAAAATTGAGCGAAAGGGCATGTGTACAGTGGTACTCGAACCAACGACATTTTTGCCTAACATCCCACTGCGGGGTAGATTAAAGCACGGACTAAGTCCGCCACTTCAACAGGCCTGTTCAACATCATGTCAAATATGTCAAATAAACAACAGACATGCGTAGGAAGTGGCTAAAATATGTTAAAAATTTGGACTGGAGAAGCTCTTATGGATAGCGTGAATCGAAAGGGTCGAGAATTTTAACAAACAACCTTCAATAATTGATCCGATGTATGCAAACTGAACTTAATGTGTAATAGATGACACTTAGTAAGAAGTTAACTTTGTTGCAATAATTTCGTGTTCACCCTTTATTCACAAAAGAGCATTTTAGCGAGGTATCTCTTGAAGTTGACTATACGAACTATAGGTTTTTATTTTAAATTCCCAACATATATGGCGGTGAATAACGAGATTAAAACGAAATCCTATAATATCCTAGAACAGACTGCAAAACGATCCCATCCATCTCCAGCATTCTGCTGCTCTGTAGCAGGGCCTTCACCGATTGCTCAAAATAAGAACGGGCTGTACGGTTCAGATCCCTATTTATTCACACTATATCTAGCAACACACATCCGCATGGCAAGTTTAAAATTATCAACGCAAAGACCAACTTTGAAACTCCCGTCCTGATGAATAAAGCTGTATCACCAATCGCACTCTTTTGTAAAAGGGGGAGTGAACTTGACTACAAGCAAATAAATGTATTATCAAAATTAAGGCTATAATAAAATCAATTTCCACATCGACGAAACACCCTGCTTGAATCCAGCAACCATCCAACCGTCTGGTGAATTCAAGCGAACTGGGTATTTTTTTCTCTGAAAACGTTGCTTTAACACGTACTGATGGCTGACTTCAACTGTCCTACCTAGTAATGCAACAAGGAAAGGAGATTGAGTGCAGATGTTTCGAATGGGATGGATAATGGCGTGCGCGAAGTTCGTTTCACTCGGATGAAATTTCAACAGCACATACTCTTTTTGGTTGCACAGTGTGGAAAACCCCTGTTAGATGCGCTCATAATCGTCCAGCCAAGAATTAATCCTCGTGCTTCCGAAGAGGGGTAACACAACGCACCTTAGGGGTGTATAGAACTAATATTTACTTTTATTTTTTTACACGTCCTACTGAACCGTTCAACGAGTAGGCTTTGGAATAGTATACTTAAAAGTCGTATACTCTTTCCTTTTAAATTTTGCAGACAATATTGTTATGCATCAAATCACCTTCCATTCATAGCTAAGGTTGATGCAAGTATTCAAACTCCAGTTTTCCAACAAATTATACAATATGAACTCCTATTCTGCGACAGTTCTGATGTTAAAGTTTCATTTTCTAGGCACAACACCGATTTAAAAAGAAAAGAAAAAAGAAAGGAATAAAACGGAAAAAATATCTTCCATCCATCTGTACAATATCATTCACACAAGATTAGGATGCTAATACTCTTTTTGTTTGCTGTTTGAAACTATACTATTCACTGCACGGTACCTAACTAGATTTTCAATAGGCTGGGAGCATAGAAAGGACGGAAAAAATATTTCGAACTGCATTAGATTGGGATGTATTTCGCCAAACTGCAGATTGGCGTGATCCTTCCGACAACTTGAATGGTGTTAGAATGGGCGACCTCGTGCAGATGAAAGGAGGTTTAAGCGGGCATGAGAAATTAATTGCCTAGGTGATTTCACCTTTCAATTTGCTTCTCTTCATCCTTCTTTGCTTTTTACCAGACTTCAACAAATGGAAAGGAAATCAATAAAATTGCAATTTTCCAAATTGAATGCAACGGAGCAGAAAGTTTTCGGGAACAGATACAAACAAATCACATTGATGAGCTGATAGATATTTAATAGTATGTGTGATGAGTTAACGCCAAATGAAATAAACTATAATTCAGACGAACGTAAACATTGTTTATGTTAAGCTCTATTTAATCATTGTTTTGCAGGCTATTACACAATACAATACACAAAAAGTCCAACTTGCTTTTATTCAGTCAGAAATCCCTCAACTATTGATTTGGCCGAACTAATCCATGTCAACTTTGCAGTCAATTGATTACCCATGCTGACGTTGGTTTTCACCTTCACAGTTTGAAATATCTCAAGAAATCATTTTTTATTCTATTAGTTCTACTTTCAACTAGCATAAAGCTGATTGGGATCAATATCGAACATTTATGGAATACAACTTTGATCCTCATGTTCCATTGCAAACAAGAAATTAAATTAATAACGCTCTTGGATCTTTTTCTTTCTCATTGAGTAGAGCAAGAGCTGCTTCAGTGCCAAAATTTGATTTAAATTTGATTCAGTTATTATTGATAACGATATTCAGTTCTTGATTCGTCTGAAAAATGTACGTAGGCATCAATATCAAAGAACACGTGATCCCGCTAAGAAAGTCATATGGCGACGTTTACACAACCCAATTAAAAAACGCTTCTCTGCCCTGAGGAACAAACATTTTGAAAATAATGTATCAAAATTAGATCCGAGTTCCAAACCGTTCTGAAAATGCTCTAAAATCTTGAAAAAAACCTCAAAAGCCTATACCAGCGCTAAAAAATGCGGAAAATACTCAAAAACTTGTTAAGCAGCTTGAGAGCTACCATAATTTCAGTTTGGGTCTTACAGGTCTTATTGAGGATTAGGTTTCCAGGGAGTATCTGAATATTTTCTCCCAAGAAAATAGTTTTGATGATTCTTGGGGAACCGATTTGGATGAAGTAAAAACTATAACTAAAAAATTTCAAAATATGAAAGCACCAGGTGATGATGGAATTTTCTGTATCCTGATCAAAAAACTCCCTGAGAGTACGTTGTCTTGGTAAAACTATTTAACAGCTGTTTTCAGCTACTTTCCAGATAAATGGAAAAGTGCAAAAGTCGTACCAATTTTGCAGCCAGACAAAAATCCGGCTGAAGCTTTTACCTATCGACTGATCAGTTTGCATTCTTCAATAAGTAAGCTCTTTGAAAAAATAATTTTGAATAGAATGATGCTTCACATCAATTCAGACACAATTCTTGCTGATGAACAGTTTGGATTTCGCCATGGGCATTCGACTACGCATCAACTTTGAGAAATACAAATTTAATTCGTTCAAACAAAGCTAACGGCTGCTCCACTGGAGTTGCTCTTCTAGACATAGAGAAAATATTTGACAGTGTTTGGCATGAAGGTTTGATTGCGAAACTGAAAAAGTTCAATATTTCGCTATATATCATGAAATTATTTCAAAACTCTTTGACTGATGGAACTTTGTAAGTAAATTATCAGTATTCCAAATCTGACCAATTGCCCATTAGAGCTGATGTTCTTCAAGGTAGCATTCTTGGGCCAATACTACATAACATTTTCACTTCAGATCTCCCTTATTTACCTCAGGGTTTTCAAAAATCTTGCTTTGCTGATGACACAAGCATTTCCGTTAAAGGAAAAAATCTTCGTGTTATATCCAGGAGGCTACAAAAAAGCTTGGACATTTTTACAGATTATTTTCAAAAATAGAAGATTTCTCCTAATGCTTCCAAAACTCAACTTATAATATTTCCACACAAGCCTAGAGCTGCATTTTTGAAACCAAGTACATGTTGCGGCAGAAAATAATGCGAAAATGTTCAAACTTGAGTATTGGATTAATTCTTGTAGCTAGTAACTAATTTCTGTCGAAAGTGTATTTGTTCATGTTTACTTTCAAGTGCTGCATCCAAAAATTCTATTTGTTATTGTTAATGCAAAGTCGTAAAAATGTTCACAAAAGAAGTGATCACCAGTTTGTTGCTCGCCCAGAAGAAGCCGAAAGAGATTGCCTAGGTGGTAGGGTGCCATTTGGAAACAGTTTACCGCATAAAAAAGTCCCTGCAGGATGGTCCTAAGCAGCGGAAGCGGGAAGCGGACGTCCGCGCGTTGCACGCACACCGAACGTGATCAAATCGGTCCGTGCAAAAATTGCACGCAACCCGGTGCATTCCAATAAGTAAACTTGCAAAGGAAAGAGAAATCCATGCGGAGAATCATCAAAGAAGACTCTGCATGCATCTTCCAGAGCCAGAGTGAAACGCCACTTGATTACGGACCGGGTCAAGGAACTACGAGTGACTCGTTCCAAGAGATTGCTTTCCTTGTTGAAGAAGGTGACGAAGAGCTTTTCAGCATCGATGCTGTGGCCACTGCAGAAAAAGGAGACTCCGGAAAAATTCAAATTTCAAACCAAACACCCGGCTGGCGTCATGATGTTTGGCTTGGTGGCGTCCAACGGTTCAAATGCCGCCTGTTTTCATTGATGCTGAGTAAATCATACCGAAGTGTACATGGGTATTTAGGACCGCGTTTCCCTGGTAAAGCCAACTTCTCCGAGGACCAAAACGTTGTCCACAGCTGGATGGAGCGCCATGTCACACGTCCAATCGAACCCAACAATGGTTGAACGATAACATGAAGTTTTGGCCGAAGGATTTATTGCCCCTAGCAGTCCAGATCTTAATCCGTTGGATTATTCCATTATTGGCATATGTTGAAGCACGAGTCTGCAAAACATCACACCCTAGTGTTAAAACCCTGAAGTCAACCACAACACGCACATGGCAGTCAATGTCGGAGGACTACGTCCGAAAGGCATGCTCTGGCTTCCGGCGTCGGCTCGAGGATGTTAAGAAAAATTAGTATTCTCCATTTAATTCCAACTACCTTTGCTTATCTTCGACAGATACGCGTATTTCGTCTACAAAGTGGAGACTTCTGCAATGGAAGTCTGCGCATTGTAGACGAAATACGCGTATCTGTCGAAGATAAGCAAAGGTAGTTGGAATTAAATGGAGAATACTAATTTTTCTTCTGATTTCTAGTTACAAGTATTTCACTAAACAGCTCAAACCCTCTAGGGTTCATCGAGGATGTTATTAATAAAAATGGAGAGCACATTGAATACATTTGTTTAAAAGGACTTTATAAAGATAACTGCACTCGAAAATGTTGATATTATTGCTTGAATTAGTTGAAAATAGGATTTGAAAGAAATAGAATAAATTAATTATTCGCATTATTTTCTGCCGCACCCTGTAATAGTCATATGGTCACCATGAACGGAGTTCCAATTTCTTGGTCAAGTCAAGAAAAATACCTTGGACTGATATTTGATCAAAAATTAACTTTTAAAGATCGCATTGAGGGCATTTAAGCCAAATGTAATAAATATATAAAATGTTTATATCCTCTTATAAACAGAAAATCCAAACTTTGTTTGAAGAACAAACTTCAAATATTCAAACAAATTTTTAGACCGGCTATACTTTATGCTGTACCAATATGGTCTAGTTGTTGTGGTACTAAGAACAAAGCACTTCAAAGGATTGAGAACAAAGTTCTGAAAATGATTTTGAAGCTGCCACCCTGGTTCAGTACTATTGAATTGCATAGAATTTCAAACGTTAAGACTCTATATGGACAACAAAATAATTCATAATTTTAGACAAAAATCGTTACAATCTTCAATTGCAATGATCAATTCTCTCTATAGATAAGAGATCAACTGTAATTCTTACACGCAGGCAAAATAAACGCTGTTAAAAATACTGAATAGACAATGTAAAAATAATATTAACACAATTAGATATAAATGATAGCATTTAAGGTTGAAATGTTAATTCATTAGTAGGAGCACCTAGGATAATATATGAGAGTAAAATAATGTAAAATTTGGAATAAATAAAGAGTTAAAATGAATTAAATTATGTTAGGCACATCCTTAACTACTTTTGTTACACATTAATTCCAGGTAATGGCTCTAATTTACGCCTATGAATTTTCAACTTTTTCTATAGTAAAAAGGCGGCTGTTCCTCAAATTCTTGGCAACTTATTCAAAACAACGTATTTAATTTAGTTAGAACCAAAAAAACCAATAGATTCAAACGTAAACCTTTCAAAGCTCTCCGTACTCCCACGGAAACTAGTATCACCATGTTAGGACAATGTTATTTCTTGTGTTGGTGGTCCTAATTTGCGTGAAAGTGCTGAGAGTTTCAAGTATATACGATTGAATCTTTCTTCCCCTCTTTTTTTACAAAATCAGATGCGTCGTTTTGACAAAGTTGGCGAAAATTATTCTGTTATCTTCACAAAAGTTATGTTAGTTTTTAGTATCAGGAAAAGATGGTCTTGAACAATTATAGGCTAATGTACTTATGTTTTAATAAATAAATTAACAAGAACATGTTGAAATATAATAATTGAGGAAAGGTAAACTGTTTAAGATATTTTTACTCTTCAAAATACTCCTTCCAGCATCAGAATAAATTATAAATCTTCACAAGTAGACAAAATGTTCCATGAATTGTCATTTTTAGCGTTAGAGCCCAAAGAAAGGTTATGTAATTGTGTGTTATCGTCAAAATTTGTTAAGTGAAGTAAACCCATTTTGAAGTGAAATAGAAGGCTAATATCTTGTTTTATGACTTTCTTTAACGATATTATATTTGAATCAACCTCAATCAATGATATTCTAACCAAATTTCAGGCAGTACTCAGAAAAAAAAATGAATTTTAACAAGCGCATAAAGTTTCCGCTCGTTTAATTCCTAGCCAACGGAGGCGTAAACAACGACATTGTTTGCAATCTTTCATGCGCAATACAACAATGTTTGCAATCTTTCATACAACAGGCTAGATGCAGGCGTTAACTGGCTTAAATTTACATGAAATATCTCATTATTTTCTGCCAAATCTAGCATTCCCTCTATGTGCATTAGATACTGCAGACAATTCATTGTTTTCTTTTATCTATGTAAACAGTTTGAAAGAAAACGATTAATTTTAAGCATTATCTAATGCACATAAAAGGAATGCTAGATTTGGTGTAACTTAATGGGATCTTTCATGTAAGTTTTAGCGAGATATCGCTGAAATCAGGTATTTTGCAAGGAAGATAGCAAACAATGTTGTCTGCAGTCAAAACGAGGTGAAATTTTTCGTGTCTGTTGAAACTCATTATTTTTTTCTGTATATGGTCATATCTTGTCATAACTTGTGTTTTATTTTCTAATTAATCTGATGAAGCCTAGAGATGCGTTTACCACATTCTAAATTATGATCACATTTCAATTTCTGTACATTTCACATCTCTATAACTAGTGGCCAATTTTGTGGGTATTCAAATAGGGATACACCTAAAATAAAAAATAAAAAAGCATGTACTGGATTACGCATGATAACAATTTTTTGCTATGGACCATTTTTTGCTACGGATCATGAAGAGGAAAAAAAATGAAACATGGTGGGAAAAATGCTAAACAACAATTTACATCAAATCATTATGTGTGTGCGTGAGATGCTGTGGTACATATATTAGTTTATGTACACTCAGCAGCAAAAAAGCCGAACAAAATTTTGTTCCAAAAGCGCCATTTTCAAATTACTGTAACTTTGTCAACCATCAATATTTTTATTGAAACTTAACAACACTATAAACAATGCATAGATCTTTGCAGTGGTCAAAATTTTATGTTGATCAGATTCATAAATTTTAAGTCTTCATAACATATGTGAAAAAGTCATTTTTTGACATACCAATCTTCAAAATCTGTATATGTGAAAAATTTAGATAACATATTTTAAATTTCAATCAGCCAAAATATACATAGAAAATAATGTGGACGAAATTCTGAATTACATCAAGTGGTTTGGACCATAGCTGGCGTCAAAGCTGACGCACCAACATGAGAATTTCTTTATTTCACCCAATATTGATCGTGCTGAAATATCGGTGCAAAAAAGGCGAGGTGAATTCTACTAATAATACTGTATAACACTGTATAATGTAGTTTTTTCAAACCAATTGATACTGTATGCCATATTTTGAAGTTCTTCGTAAGTTACACTTGTTATTTGGGATATTTCAGGCGTAACAATGCATGTATATTAATACGAAAAATTCACCTCGGCTTTTTTTTGCACCGATATTTCAGCATGGTCAATATCGGGTGAAAAAGAGAAATACTCATGTTGGTGCGTCAACTTTGACGCCAGCTGTAGTCCAAACCACTTGATGGAAACCGTTCAAATTTCGTCCACATTATTTTCTATGTATATTTTGGCCATTGAGAAATTTAAAATGTGTTATCTAAATTTTTCACATAAATACGGATTTTTGAAATTGGTATGTCCAAAAATTACGTTTTTCACGTATGATATGAAAACTTAAAATTTATAAATCTAATCAACATAAAATTTTGACCACCTAAGGTCTATACATTGTTTATAGTGTTGTGTAAGTTTTAGCAAAAAATATTGATAATTGACAAAGTTACTGTAACTTGAACATGGCGCTTTTTGGAAGCAAAATTTTGCTCGGCTTTTTTTTGCTACTGAGTGTATGTAAGGGGTCCAATGATGGCTCACAGGCAAAAAAAAACGAGATTCGAACTGAGGATGGCATCGTGGCGTCTTTTTGAGGTGACCACTCAGCCATATTAACTAGTTGATGAAACTGAATAAATAAATCCTAGGAAGTGTGAGCTGCTTAGTGGAATATATGTAACTAGCAATGAGAAGAAAGATTAGTATTTTCAATTTAATTCCAAGTACCTTTATTGCTGATCTTGATAGATACGCGTATCTTATCTACAATGTGGAAACTTCTTCAGTGTCGTGCAGTGTCATTCGAGTTATTAGTACACGACACTGAAGAAGTCGGAACATTGGGGAATGTATGAACCTTGTATGAACCTTCGAATTCAAAACCCCTCCCCCCTTGCTGCGTGACATAATTATTGGACTTTTCCTTGTAGACGAAATACGCGTAAATCTGGTCTGACAAGTACTGTCGTTTTTGACCCAATTGGCCACAAGTAAGGAGCTGTTCATTAATCACGTAGACTTTTGGGGGGGGGGGGAGATGGAGGGGATGGGAGGGCTGGTTGACCAAATTCCGATCCAAACAAAATTTTAAAAATGTATGAAGAAAAGTCTTTGTGGGGGGAGGGTGGTGTTACCGAGATTTTAGAAAATAAGTCTGCCTGGTTTATGAACAGGCCCGAATCTGTGCCGACAGAGGGCTTGTTTTATCACAATCAATGAGGTGCCTTTCGACGGCTCAAACTTCATGAGTAGTCTACTTCTAGCCTTAAAATGGGCCAATGACCTTATTGAACAATCCGGGACAATCTGGATGCCTCGGAAGAGCCCTTTAGAGAGAGGACAAATACGGATTTTTTTTTCCGAAACATGCCTTTCGTCGGCTCAAACTTCATGACTTTTCATAGTCTACTTTAGGCTTAAAATGAACCAATGACTATATTGGCCATTATGAACCAATTCCGATGCCCTGGAGGAATCGTTTAGGAGGGGAGATATACAGATTTTCGCCGAAACATACCTCTAGCCTTGATATTGACCAAGGGCCACATCGGCCCTTCCGGAGCAATCTGTACAATCCAATTGACATAGCTTTTATTGTTTATCATTTGTACTTTTTTAAGAGCAGTGACGTAGCGTGATCGGATGAGAAGGCCGTTCACCCCTAGTGTCACCCATGGGGGAGGGGGGGGGGGATTATTTTTCTGTGCCAAAACAAAACTGTAGTGAACCCCCTCCCCTTCCGCTCAACAATTGTTTTGGCAGATTTTCTTACAAATATTGATTCATTAGAAATGGCAGCAATAGCATCCCCCCGGTTGTCACCCAGTCAAGCTACTCCACTGTTTATGAACATATATAAAGATCCATGCATTTTTCGTTTTAATTTGAGAACAATAATTTAAAAGTATAAAATTTATCGAAAATTAACTCTATTGACACCTCAAATATCACATTCACATTGACTATTAAAAACTACCGTCAAGTCTGACCCTATGGCCATTGATCCAATTCATGGCTTCAAGCAGACTACTCAACAAAAATCATGAAGTTTGAGCCGTCAAAATACATTTTTCGGTGAGAATTTGTATCTTTCGTCTCCTAAAGGGTTCCTCCGGGGCATTCAGATTGTCCCTGATGCCCAATATGGTCTTTGATTCGTTTCAAGGCTAGAAGTACGGTTGTGGATATCACCTTCACCCAAGGCTAGGCTTACGACCGACCAATCCATTTCGCAGTAAGAGCACTTTCGAATCGATAAACCAACCTCCGAGATAGGCAGGAACGTGCTTAATGAGCACCCTGGATCTTCCAAGCACGGGTAAACGTTAATCTACTAACGCTTCTTTTGCACATGGTGCTTTACTAGATGGAGCATCATACCGCAAAAATGAACTTTGTGGGTTATCGTTTACCCCGTGCTTGGAATAGGGTCCCGGGGTGCTTAAGCCGTTCCCTACCCTTATATATATCACCACTTATATATTGCACAAAACAATGAGACGATCGACAACGATTTGCTGCATTCGATCTCGTGATATATTTGCTACTACTTATCTTAAACATAGGTATCGCTTGGTAAAGTACAATTGACCATTGGAATGAGATAAATGTCTCTTCTCGTAAGTGATTGTAGGAACGGCTTGGTTAATCTCCGAAGACTTACCTAGCACGGGTGAAACGATAACCTACAACGCTCATTTTTTGCAGTATGGTGCTCCATTGAGCACCAAAATGAGCGTTGTAGGTTAACGTTTACCCCGTGCTTGGAATAGGGTCATAGGGTGCTTAAGCCGTTCCCTACCCTAATTAGCAATAGACGGGTTCACAGTGTTCCATAGTTTTAGTTGTAGCTTAGTATAAGTTCAACTTTGCTTTAGATTTAACTTATGTTCTGGAATTGATATTAAGGATAGGTATCTACATTATTTACATTAGTTACAAATTTGT
>JASCZW010011789.1:0-30817 GCA_034211315.2 Aedes japonicus
AACACCGGACACAGGATCGATCCTTGTGGGATGCCTGCGATGATCTGGACACGTTTCTGGTCTGCCTCTGTGTTTTATACCAGAACGCGATTCTGGAAGTAAATTCCAAGGCTCTTGTACAGGTACCCAGAAACCTGAAGGCGTTGGAGCGAGTTGGCGATAGTCACCCAACTGGCGCGATTGAACGCATTTCTCACGTCATGGGTGACGACTGCACAGTATCGTACTCCTCGCCTCTTACACTGGATTGCCACTTCAGCCGTCTTGGTGGCGGACAGAATGGCATCCACCGTCGACTTCCCTTTACGGAAGCCAAACTGGTTATTAGACAGACCACCTATAACCTCCATGTATGTTGTCAGTCTGTTGAGAATTACCCTCTCGAGCACCTTACCCGCTGTATTCAACTGACATATAGGTCTTTATGTCGATAGATCTCATGGATTCCCTGTCTTTGGTAGCAACACAAGGTTCTGAATTTTCCAGGCGTCCGGGAAGACGCCCTCGTCTTGACACCTTTGCATCACCACCCTAAGCATTTCGGGATCCAGCAAGATAGCCGTCTTGATGACCAGGTTCGGAATACCATCCGGAACCGGGGCTTTGTTCATCTTTAGCGACTTTGCTATGGCAATGAGTTCTTCGTTTGGCACCGTTGCCGTCCACCCTTCCGTCGCTATGACAGCGTTAAGGTCTGGGATACTGGAACGCTGGTCATGGGACAAATCTACGGCGGTGGGGGCCCATGGACTCGGGTCGTGGTTCGGAAAGAGTCGTTCGCCGCAAGGTTCCTGGGTTTTGTCTAAGTTTTGTTCCCTCTCATCAAAGTAAGACGAAAGTAAATCCGTCTGTCCCGGCTCATTTGTTGATGAATGCGATATATATCTTTTCTCGGTGTTAATGGTTGTCACCACGTGAGGAAATAGGTAGGTTACAGTCACTTACCCTATTGTTGAATGTCAGATTTGCCATGGCAGGCTTACGGGTAGGGCGTTTTGGGTGCAGCATCTCCATGGACGCTGCTGATTCAGTCAGTTTGTTCCTCAAATGTTTTAAAATAATAATATTGTGCCAAACTACAATTTATAAATCTGTGGAGCCTAGATCGTTCCCTTCCTAACTTATCAATTTTCAGGCCTTGTTTCTTGTTAAGAAGATGTTGTATCATTGTTATCTTTCCCTTTTCCTCGTGATGGAGAAGATGAGCGATAGCAATGAATGTTTCTATGCTTTTCTATTTTTACCATTGCTTGAGCAGCTGTTCATTTCCAATGAACATTTGTATAGGGTGCGGCAGAAAATAATGCGAAATTTTTTTCTTTCAAATCCCATTTTCAACTAATTCAAGCAATAATATCAACATTTTCGAGTGCAGTTATCTTTATAAAGTCCTTTTAAACAAATTTATTCAATATGTACTCCATTTTTATTAAGAACATCCTCGAGACGACGCCGGAAGCCAGAGCATGCCTTTCGGACGTAGTCCTCCGACATTGACTGCCATGTGCGTGTTATGGTTGACTTCAGGGTTTTCACACTAGGGTGTGATGTTTTGCAGGCTTGAGCTTCAACATACGCCCAAATTGAATAATCCAACGGATTAAGATCTGGACTGCTAGGGGGCCACAAGTCCTTCGGCGGTATATCCTGTTGTAGGACAACGTTTTGGTATTTGGAGAAGTAGGCCTCCACCCAGGGAAGCACTTGGTCCTTTAAAATACCGATATACACTTCGGTATTGATTTTTACTCCAGCGTCAATGAAAACATGCGGCATTTTCAAACCGTTGGACGCCACCAAGCCAAACATCTTGACACCAGCCGGATGTTTGGTTTTAAATTTGAATTTCACTTTTTCCGGAAACGATCTCCATTTTTTACGGTGAAATGAACCGGTTTTACCGGTGAAATGAACCGATTCAGCATCGATGCTGAAAATTTGCTTTTCGTCGGAGAACAGGATTATTATGTTTTCTTTCTTCAACAAGAAAAGCAATCTCTTAGAACGAGTCACTCGTAGTTCTTTGACCCGGTCCGTAATCAAGTGGCGTTTCACGCTGGCTCTGGAAGATGCATGCAAGCCTTCTTTGATGATTCTCTGCATGGATTTCTACGAAATGTTGGCTTCCTTTGCAAGTTTTCTTAATGAACGCACCGGGTTGCGAGCAATTTTAGCACGGACCAATTTGATCACGTTTGGCGTGCGTCCGCTTCCCGGCTTTCGCTGCTTAGGACCATCCTGCAGGGACTTTTTTATGCAGTAAACTGTTGCCGAATGGCACCCTACCACCTTGGCAATCTCTTTCGGCTTCTTCTGGGCGAGCAACAAACTGGTGATCACTTCTTTCGAGAACATTTTAACGAATTTGCAATCAGGGTGCGAAAAATTCAATAAGCAGAATCCCGTGAATTTATCCAACATCCATCTCGTCATTCACCGATTCGGTGCAAAACTGAATTTCAGAAGAGCCAAAATTCGGTGATAGCAAGAACACATTCAGTCAGAATGCTTGCGATTATTGTGTTTTGTGATGCTCTCCTCTTTTTGTTTTGACTGATTGAACCGGAGATCTGTATAGAAAAATGTGTCGGTAGCATCCTGTGTGAATGAAGACATTCGGTGCGGGTCACCTTTTTGGAGGGGACCGAATGCTTGTGTTCGTTCGTTCATTGCTTTTTCTCTTTATTAGTAATTCGTGTGTTCAGCAAAGACCAAAGAATTGAATGCTGTTGTTTTTCGCACTCATTTCGGGCAGTCAATTTTTTCACACACTGTTTGCAATATAACAAATAGAATTTTTGGATGCAGCACTTGAAAGTAAACATAAACAAATACACATTCGACAGAAATTAGTCACGAATTTACCCAATACTCAAGTTTGATCATTTTTGCATTATTTTCTGCGGCACCCTGTATATTCAAAGCACCAGTAGGGTAAATTATAGTCAGCTACACTTTGTGATACGCCCTTCAATGCAAACAGACACGTACGAAAATTATCGAATTTTAATTTCAAAAACAACCATATGCTATTTTCATTGAAAAGGCATCTATCTCCTTCCTTTTACGGTACTGAAATTTCCGGTCCACAGTCCGATCCAGGGATGCCATATTCAATTATGATATGTCTGTAAATTTGCAGACTTTTCATTTTTGAAGTAGATTTTTTTAACAATGCAGACATTGAGCAGACATTTATCTATGTTGCGGACTTTTACAGGCATATGAAATATTTTTTTAAATTTCATATAAAAGGTATTTCTGAAGTTCGGATTTAAAATGTACAACGATATGACCAGTATTGTAGATACGATAAGAAGCCGTGGAGATTCTTTTTCAAGTATCGTAGGTATCATTTAAAGTAGAAATCCTTGAAGAAACGAAAGCGGTGAGCCACTTGGAGACACAATAGGCCCGCAGATAAGTATCGTATAAGCAGTGTATGGAATATAAGCTATCCACATACATTTGCGTTGTTCGCATGTATTTGTGATGGTTTTTTATGCTCTGAACACTGCATGCTGTGCGTTTGACTGTCAGTTTTATTTTGTTTACTTGTTTGTGCGGTTCAAATTCTGCGTTTTCAAAACGTCGCGTATTGAAAAGGAAGTGAAAATTAAGGTTCTGGAGATGGCTAAGTGAGAAGGGTATTACTATGCGAAAATTGGCGAAGCGGTTTGGAATTCATCATGCGAGTGTTAAAACCATCATAAATAAGTTTGGAGAATACTATTCTTTGGATGAGCTACCAGGAAGAGGCAGAAAACCCGGTTCTTCCAACCCGAAACTGGAGCAGAAAGTGGTATCTCTAATCATGAAGAACAAATCAATGTCAATACGTGATTTGGCCAAAAAAGCAGGAACGAGTGTCAGAATGATCCAGCGTATCAAGAGGCGAAACCACCTGAAGACCTACAAGAAGCAGAAAATCTCGAAAGAAAGTGCAGAACAGAAGAAGCGAGCAGCAACAAGGGCCCGGAAATTGTATTCGCGTCTTTTGCAGCGTCCGGATGCATGCGTTTTGATGGACGATGAGACCTATGTAAAGAAGGACTCAAAAACCCTTCCAGGTCCACAATACTTTACTGCCGTCGTTGGGGAGGATGTGAGCGATGCGGACAGGTCGATTCAAGTGGAGAAATTCGGTCGAAAGGTACTGGTATGGCAAGCAATATGTTCCTGTGGTTTGAAGTCAACCATTTTTTACACTACCGGAACTATAAATGCGGAAATCTATCGATCTGAGTGTCTCCAGAAGAGATTGTTGCCTTTATATAAGAAGCATAGTACACCTCCACTGTTTTGGTCGGATTTAGCGTCGGCTCACTATGCAAAACCACTCTCAATTGGCTTGCGGAAAAGGGTATAGATTTCGTTGAGAAAAATATAAATCCACTAAATTTCCCTCAGCTTCGACCCATCGAACGGTACTGGGCAATCGTGAAGAGGGTCTTCAAAAAGACTGGTAAGGCAGCTGGGAACATGCAGGAGTTCAAAAAAATTTGGGCTCAAGCGTCCAAAAAATGCGATGCAACACTTGTCCGGAACTTGATGAAGAGCATTCGATACAAAGTTCGAAAATTCGTGAAGGAATAACTTAAATTTCATCTGGTCTTCATTATGTTCAAGTTTAACCTCGTACAGAAAAGGATCAATTTTTTGTATGAATAAAATATCGGTTTTCAACATTATTTGAAGGAAAGCTTGTGGATAGCTTATTTTCGATACACTCCTTAGGCCCTTTCCGAGGGTAACATGGAGTCCCTACTTTTGGTAGTGTTCAATCTCATACGAAAATTTATTGTCAAAGCGTTGGTAATATTGGTCCTCTGCCATTAAGTCACAACGAAAATCAAAGTTCACAACAATACAAATCATATTTGAGAAAATTTTCGCTAAAAGGGGCTACTGAGTATTAGCTCTAAAGCCCAGTCGGTTGCCCCTCGGGGGACAGAACAACAGGAAAAGTTCTGAGCTATTGAAATAAATCTTAAAATTCGGAAGTTTTCAAAGTACTACTAAATGCTTCATTTCAGTATATTTGTGCTAGGGATATAGAAATATATCCCTGAATTAGTCCTAGATTACTAGAGGTATAGAAAGAAAATATCTACAATTTATAGTACATCCTGTAAAGTTTAAAAGACGACTTCCCAGAGCTTTGGGAAGATAATTCCCGATGGAGAGACTTCCTCAAAACAAAAAACCTCTCCGATTGTCAGGTAGAACCTTTTCAGAAGTATTGGAAGCAAGCAGTCCAAGCAAGAAGAACCTTCAAAAATTCCACACCGAACATAATTGAAGTTCAAGATCATTCTTTCGAGAACTTCCCCAAGAACCAGGAGAGGACTTATCAGAGCTTTAGGACGAAGTGGAGGAAAGAGGACTTCTTTGAAGTTTGGAACTTTTCAGATGTTGAAGCTCAGAGGAGAACATTTCCAAAAATTCAAAATAGAGATTTCTCAAAATTTTTTAGAGAGAACAGAATTAATCTTTTCAGGAGCATTGAGGGTATTTCTTTCTAATTTGAGCACAAATTTCCCAATAGTTTCGGAACAAACTTCCACAGAGTTATGGAGAATACATCCCAAAAGTTCAGAAGTCCAGGAAGAAACTTCAAGAACAAAGTTAAGGGAAATTTCCTAGAAATTTTGAAGACAGCTTTCCCAAAGTTTCAATAAAAATTTCCTCGCAGTTCAGGATGAGACCAATCAGAAGTTTGGAAAGAATAAGCTCAAGAAAAAACTCCTCCGAATTTCAGAAAGAAACTTACCAGAGAGGGCACTACCTGTAGGAGCAACAAGGCTTTTTTCTCCAAAAATTCAGTAAAGAACTTCTCAGAAGTACATAAGACGACTTCTCAGAAGTTCCGAAGAGACCAAAAGTTTAGTTCTAACTACCCAGCAGTGCTAGAGAGCGTCCTTAAAGTTTCGAATCTAACATTCCAGCATTTCAGAATGAGAACTTCTCGAAGTTCAGAAAATCCCAGATGTTCAGGTAGATACTTTTGATAAAATCAGGAAGAAACTACCTAGAAGTATAGACATTTTGGAGAGTATTTTCCCAAAGTTTTACGGAATTTTCCTCGTAGTTCAGGATGGGCACATATAGCGAAAATGACATAACTCGCTCTATTATTACGTCTGCTCTTTGAAAGAATTCTAATTTTGTAAAAAAAATACAGACTTTTATAGACATTCCCAGACATTTTAAAATTTTATCGCAGACTTTTGAAAAAAATATCTGGCATCTCTGGTCCGATCAACCGCGGGAATTCAAGCTCCATTGCACTACCGAGCACGAAAACTTAACGCGCTCTACAAAACTTAATCAGAACATGTAAACAGTTTTAATTCAGTTTGCAAACTTCAAGATATTCTCTGCAACTGAAGACGCGCAGAACATTCCGGAAACAAGAGTTTCACCCATGTTCTACAACTAGAAGCTATCTTCTTCACTCTATAAAATCAACATAAAGAAATGTTAACGGTATTTCTCACTACATCCTTCGCCTGCCGGCTTTACACTACTTCAGATAGCGAGTGCGGTGTTCCCTGGCGGAAACGAGATGTGCTCTCATGGCTCAATTCTAAATGAAGACACTTTGGCGGAAGATTCCACCTAGATATAACTACCATTATGGAAATAAAGCCATCTCATGAAGATGTAATTGGTAGCATTAAAGGAAGGCCGAATGTGGTTGAAATTTTCACATCCTATCTTTCAGTTACAGTGGAATCATCATTTTCAACCCGGTAAATTGTTACAACCTGTGTGTTAAACCAAGCCTGATGGTAATAAATTTTGGAATCATTCCACCTCAAGGCATGGACTGGGAACAAGTGTCACATAAATTATGCCTAAATACTATTGGACAGAAAATGGCCCCAGCTCATCGGCTCAGTAAACACGAAAAAGGAAGCTGAATTTTCCTTTCGGCTTCGACTGCGAAGTGAGGCAGCTGTGACCGACCCCAAACAATCATAATGTTTAAGGGCTGACGCGAAGAATCAGAAATTTTGCGATGGACCAGTCCAGACGGTTCTAAATATAATATCAAGGCGCCTGTAAACAACATTCATCTTCCGACTGAATCGATTTATTGCCATCACGAAGGAACTGGAACCGCCACCGTCGAACGAAAATGCAGGTTAATGTGTCACATTGTTTATTTTGACTTCACTGCGATGGTGGCTGGGTGGCTGGTGAATGTTTAATTAGTTCCGTTGGAGCTTTCATCGAAGCCGAACGGAGCACCATATAGATGTCTCCCCTCGAGGGGAAAAGTTAGTGATTAAGAGGTGTGAATATCAAGCGTATTGTTACAGCTGTGCTGTTAATTAATCTAATACTTCTACCGAAAGCGTGAAGAAAGCAAGATGCAGAGAAGAATTTTAAACGAGAAACTTATTTCCATTTTTCAGATACATGAACTTCATGTTCGACCTGGAGGACGCTTCGAACGACGGTACCATCGATTCAGGAGAGTTTTCAACCGTCTACTCGAGCTACGGTGTTGACAAGAACGAGTGCCTGGAAGCATTCAAGAAGATGTCAAAGGTAATAAAGTTTTTATTTCGGTTGAGTTGAAGCGTGTTTAGGTGGAAAAATATTCAACAGTCTTGTTGGTTGCTTGACTTGCTTCGAAATCAGTTTTCAGTTTGAAATGTGAGTTATGCGGAGCATTATATATTTCTAGTTAATCTTCGCTCTAAATGATGATGAAAATGGTGAGATTAAAATTATAAATTTCAAGCTTACAGTAATTGAACATTACGACAATTCCAGAATCTGAGTTCCTTCCGCAAATGTCAAATGTCATATCCACTTTAATTCTTCTTCTTTTTTGCAGGGTGCTACCGAAGTGAACCGGGACCAATTTGCTGTATTGTGGCGCGAGTATTTCTCCTCGGATGACTCGAACGCTCCGGGAAATTTCATCTTCGGCAAGACCACCTTCTAACGTGCTCACTGTCAACGTTCAAGAGATGCTTCCTTCTAGCCCTTCGTGCTCATCGAAAATATTTAATCCTTCATCCGGAAAATAAATAAATGAACAGAAAAAAAATCGTACAAGAGCAACATACTACTGTGTGAACGAATGAAAAACACAGAAAACACAGTTTTTGAAACTGCTCGATAGCTCTACTCAAACTAAGCTTTTCGTTTTATACATAAACTCCCAAATTTAGCTCAAAATTTCATCTCTCAAATGGTGAATGTTTGCAAATTAAGATTATATTAAATTGTCTATTTTTCCTTTGATTTTGATAGAACACCGAGGTAGCTAGAATATAATTTATTTTTGATTTAATGTCTTCGGAAATTTTCCAATTTGTTATGCATCGTGTCAAAAAATAAATAAGCCAGTATCCAAAACAAGATGTCATCGCTAGAATAAAAGTGTGTAAACGGAATAATAAATGACGTATCATTATTTCTAGAAAGAACAATCGATCCATCTATCAAACTGCATTGAATCAAATTTGTTTTCTCAGCTGCATGAAAGTTTGCCCTAGATTTGCATTGAAGCCATAAATTTGTCGAAAACTTTGAGGTTTGAGCATATGCTGCAATAACTCATTCTCCCTTTTTCTATGTCAAGAAGTAACTGAGGACGGAGACCGTTCCTTTGGAAGCCATCATCGCTACTACTAAGTTTTCGTTGTTGAGGAGATAAAACTTTTCAGCAAATCTGTGCAGCAGCAATCAATCAGATAGGATTTACTCTCATGGGTTTTCGCATGAAAAAATAATGCTTCTGAGCCAAATATTTTTATCAGGTGGGAAGAGTTCTAGATGCATGATGTGTGGAAAATTGTCTTGGAAGGTACCAATTGCTTGATCTAGTTATGCTTAGACACTGAAAATGAATTACTGAAAGCTATGCGTAAGGCTTGTTCGCGACAAAATCTGAACAGAAATTTGGAATATAACATTTTTTTATTTTTCTAGCAACAGTATGTACCGAAAGATCTGGTCTCTTTTGCAACGTTTGCTTTACCCTCACGTCCTTCCCGAGGTTTCTGAGATCCGTTTTTGTTCCGCTCCCATCCTTCCTGGCTGTTGTCATACGTGTATCAAAAGATTTAGGAACGTTATGGACATTGCTTGCTGGAAAACCAAGCTTTTTTGCAAGTTTTATTACTGATAGATCCGGATTGTCATTGCTTTTCGCACTTGTTCTTCTTTCGACGCCATCTTGGATGTTATAGAGAACAGACATCCAAGTCAAATTCAAAAACTGTGTAAGAAATTTAACAGCCATTTCATAATCGTAATGAACTGGCAATAGCGTGGCGGCGCTGGCATCGCCACCCATTGACCAGCTTGAAATCTTATTCATCAACTAAACTTTTTTGGCAGTTCAGTTCTTTCACCGCACGGTCAACGAATCTTACCCATGTTCGTTTAAAAATCGCAAGTGGCCACAGCCCGAGAGATGGCAATAGTGTTTTAACGTATTTTAATTTGAATCCTTACACAAGTTTTTTTGAAAAATATATTCTAGTTTGGATGTCTGTTCTCTGTGGTTATAGCTTGTAGTATCACCAAAAATTGATTTACACAGTGAACAGACATATATAAATCCGTTTACGAAATATTTCACGCGTTGATGAAGTATTTTCAGAGATATACGTATTTAGGGGAGTCAAGATTTTGCCGCGAACAAGCCTAAGCTACTATAAAATCTATAGCTCAACAACCTTAATTGACTTATGATTACGGAAGACTAATTTGACTTATTTTCGATTTCCATTTTTATTTCCATTTTCCATTTCCATTTTCCATTTTCAGTTTTCAGTTTCTATTTTACATATTACATTTTATATTTTACATGTTGTATTTCATATTTAATAATTCGTATCGAATATTTCATATTAGATCTGTGGACCTTGGAGGCGTGGTCGCGAGGCCCGGCGCACGGTGATTGAACAAGCCCCTTTTTCATGGCGAAATCAATAGCTCCAAAGGGTTTCTGAATCATGGTGTCTTGTACAAAGTTGTATCTAAAAAGTTGTCTATCTTGTAGTAATAGTTTTTGAGTTCAGAACTTTACCGCTAGGGCGGCGCTGTTGCTAATTTTTGAACGAAGCACAACAGAAAAGTAATTTCAAAATCCAGTTTGTAGGAAATATGAGAAAGTGTTGAAAGTTCCGAGTTCGCAGTAAGCTTTGGGCGAGAGTGGACGTGTTAAATTTTCGCTGTCAGATTTTTTCCATCTTTCCTTTCAATTTTTAAAAGTTTAGAAATTTCAAGGTTTCCCTTGCGAGGATTGCATTCTGTAGTGGTTACGTGCGTTAGTTTTTTGGCTGTGGTTTCTTGAAAAGAGTGAAAAATAATAGCGTCGATGAGTAAAGCTTGGTTTTGCGCGGTTTGAGAGAGGGTGTCCAGGTTTCCTGCGAAGTCCGTCCCACCGAGGGCCAAAACGTGCTTATCCGTCGCAGAATCCGCTGCTGAACCGATTAGTTGCCGGATAGATGTCGCTAAGAAGTGACCATGGAGTGTGAAAAAATGTGCCGGTTGCGAACAGTAGTCTCCCCAAAGTTGCCAACAAAGGTGCGGTGACTTACTCGTTGCATCAATGCCAATGAATATCTTGCGAACTCAGCTAAGTATCCATTATATTTTTCAAAATCGAACAATTCAAGCTCCCATACTGTCGCAAAGCGCTGTCCGTCACCTTTCTTTTTAATGTAAAGCGGTACGATATGTTTCTGTTTGTTTTGTCTCGCGGTTTTGGTTGTCCCTTTAAGTGTTTTTAGTAATTCCACAGAGCGCAATTCCTCGGGTTAGACCCTTGCGCTGAACTGGCCGGCTTGCCGTGCCGCGTCGCCTCAGTGGGGATTCTTCGTCAAGACACGAAGCTGGGAATCGGTTCCATTGTGGATGTGTCACATCAGGTGGTTTTTCCACCTGCTGCAGAGGATCGTGTGTCTGGGGGTCACACTGTGAATTTTACTATTCACTTTGGGTTTATTCGTTGTTGTAGAATGGTTTAAGATTTTAAATTCATTTTTTCTCATGGTTGTCGTATATTGTCTGGGTTTTCTGCTTCATGGTGGATACGCAGGTTTGTTTGCGGTTGCAGAAAGACAGCGGTCGGCAGACGAGTGGTTTTCAGTTTAGATTGTAATATCCCTTCACTGCATAGGCACCGTGTTCCAAAGAGTACTCATATCGTCATAGCGTCGAACTTTTTACGGTACACCTCCGTGTCGAATGAAGAAAGGTGTCGGGTCGCGACTATCTGTGCTCCTGGTTAACTGTGTTTTTTTTGCTGATTATGGAACATTAAAAATGAAGTTCGAGTGTGTTGGATGCAGAGTACCTTTTGTGGTCACGGAGTGTGTGGGGGATGCGAGATAAATTGTGTTTTTATTACGTTTTGTTGCAATTTTGTTAATGCCAGTGCGGCCTATTTCGGTTTCGTTGTGAGGTTGCTATGTTTTTTCTTCGGTTCCCGAAACAGCAGTGCGATGCGTGTCGCGTAAAGAGAAAATCACACATACATGGGTGTGAATTGTCACGTGTTGATGGTGGTTGTACTGTAAATACCTCTCTCAGCGTTATGTCGATACGTACCATCAATACAATATCATTAATATGTTGTGTAAAGGTCACTATTGGTGTGTTCCCTCATTGTCGGTGTCTGGTGTGCTGGTGGGCCCTATAAACCCCTCTCTTCAGTCAACGGTTGCTAGTAATACGCTATCAAAAATAAAACTTTTCATGGTGTAAGATACACGAGGTACTGCAGCTCTTCCGGAGAGGGAAGGTGATGAGTCGTAGATACAAATCGTCTGTTTTTAGACAACCCAATGTACCGGCTCGAGACACTTCGACACGAGACACAGGTGAAGCTCACCTGTGCGCTTCAATCCGGCATCAGCCCTGTGTTTGGGTCCTTCTTTCCTTCTCAAAAGTGTTGACCAGACAATTCGGAAGTCGTCTATAATCCGCGTGATCTTGAACCTCTTTTATTCTTCTTTACTATTCCTTGTATTAACAAATACACTGACAAAATACTATGCTACCCGGGAGTGGAAATGCTAACTTCTCGGGGGGCTCATGTTGGTGGCCGGTTATGGAAGGTGCCTTTGGACGTCGGTCTCTCGCATACCACGGGACCCCTGCGATATCCAACTTAACTATATCGTTGAGCCGACATTTATATACCAGAGACTTTCAGAGCATTCAGTTTTGCAAGAGTGTTTTAAGATCTATGGGAGGTCGGCGTCTGGAAGCATTGTTTGCAGTTGCGTTTTGGGCCCCCACCATGAATTATTCGTGATCCATACATAACCCTAGAGTAAAGTGTCGGTTGTTTAAACCGAGCGCAGACAAGAAAGAAGAAAGAAAAAAAGGAAGAATGAGGGAGGAAACAAGAAAAAACCAAAAAGAGACCTTAAATAATACAAAAAAAAACATCTAAATATGGTTATTGTGCATCTTTACTCAGCCGGCTGAATGGAGAATAAACTGATTAAACATACAATGAACCATAAACATGATCACATCACTTATCAAGGTGAATCCTGATCCATCGAGCCCTACCCCACTAACATAAAAAAAACCTCCTTCCTGTGACCTTTGTGGTGATGCAGAGATAAACACGGTCCCTAAACAGCAAAGGTCACACTAACATTCCTTCCCTATTCCCACCTGATTGCAAGGACGTGGCCGGCGCCGTTATTGATTATTAAAGAAATTGACTCACTGAAACGTGTAGAGTGAGAATGGTCGGTTACTCCCAGCCCCATTCAGTTGATTCATTGTGCAATTTCACTGATTCTGATCAATCACGGAGTAGCAACCATCGATACGTGTAGTCAGTATAAGCTAAGCTAAGCTAAGCTAATATGAGAAAGTGTTGAAAGTTCCGTTAGTGTACGGTAGGTTGAAACTTGAATAGAAGTACTGAACATCGAGCGAAAGGGCATGGGTAAGGAAGTACTCGAACCAAGGATGTTACCATTGCCTAACATCCCACTGCGGGGTATGTCATGGCACGAACGGATCCGCCACCTCAACAGTAGGCCATCCCTTATTTTGAAAAAAATGGCCAAGTCAAGAAATGTTCGTCTTGACTAGAAAATAAACATACTCAAAACTTTAAAGAATTCAACAGTATCAGTTGAAGCCCGCTCGTTCAGCGAAATCAAGATCAGTGAAAGAGACATTCGTTTATTTTTGTTGGATCATCATTACGTTGCCTTGTTTTTATAAACTGGACAAGATTCTCTGGTTCTTCAACTGATAATCCAGTATCGAACACTGACAGCCCGACACTCCTCACTCAAACACCACAAATGGCCCCAGTGGCGTCCATGTGAAAGGTCTCAAAATCAGTAAGATCCATCATCAATTTGAGATCACTGCGAGGAGCAGATTACGAGATGCAGGGCGCGGAAAACCATGCTTCCACATACACTCCAACTATGAAAACATATACGCTGAACAATTCGGAAAAGTCTTTAAGTTGATTCAACTGTGCCCTGATTAAATACATCTTCAAATTTTAGATCGCCTTTGCTATTCAACGTACATTATGGATAGCACCTGATGCACGAAATGTAATTCCTCTAGAAGGGACACATTAATTGGAAGTTATGTCAATGTAATAAGATGCTAAGATATACCTGTATTGGTACTAGTAGTGTTGAACGACATTGCCTTAACGCGTTCAGTAAGATTCCATTTCTTATTCAATTCAACGACAGCTTTCCCGATAGCTTTTCCTGTCCCATTTTCAAGGAAAGGAACTAAAAACTACAAACAATATATTACTACTAATCCTATTTTTAAAAACGTTTTATGACAAATTAAAGTCTCACAGACAACATTGAACGAGCGAAGACATGAATCCAGCGGGTTATTGTAGCCGTAGTTTGTTCTATGATATGGAACTGTAAATAACGGAGAATTCCGGAACCTTCGAGCTGGAATGTTGATCGGAATCTGTGTGAGCAGTTCAAAGCAGTCTGTAGTTCCCGCAATTACATCGAAGACGAATATCTGCTGCATCGTAACTAGTCTATCTGAGAGTTGTTCCTATACTATGAGCCTGCATCGGTCTGAATAGGGAGGAAGATTGATGTGGTCGTTCCATGGCAGTTGTCTCAGCGCTAAACGTACAAACTTTTGCTGCACCCGTTTGATCGTCTGAACATGTACTACATGGTATGGAGACCAAACCGGGGCAGCGTACTCAAGGATGCTGCGAACCAACGCGCAATAGAGTGTTTTCAAGGCGTAGATATCGTTGAATCTGAGCTTCGAATCGATGGTAACTCCAAGGTCGCGAATGGAAAACACACGTAGATGTCGTTTACCTAGCATGAGCATGATCGAGCGCCCACGGATGCTACTCTGTTATTGCCAGATCAGCTGTATTTACACAGAGATCCAACGGATGATGTTTGGGACTAACATACATCCTCAATGTGTAAAAACTGGTGACCCATTATAAAGCAATAACGGCACCGGCCGTGCTCGAATGCTGGTCAAGTAGGGAATAGGAAGGTACGTGTTGATGTTATACTCGCTTTAAAAATTATCATCACTGAAATTGAATTTGGATTGAAGCTTCAAATCGATCAGTTTTTTTGAACCCTTCAATTCATAGAACCGTTTGAGCATGGATGACATGCTATTCCATTATAGCAGCCACCAATACAAGTTCTTTCCCAAATTCAGAGCGGACATTTTTTTGCAGCAAATCATTTTTCACAGGTAATCTCCGGAGGAGAACTACTTCGTACTTTTTTTCATAAGCGAAGGTAATCTGCCTCTGCATTTTTTTCTAGATGATTTTTTGGTAAAAAAAATTAGAAAACAATTCAACAAATTTAAATTGAACAAAAATAAGTTACCGCTGTTATTGAAGCCATGTGTATCCATCGGAAGGCGGTGCTGATACAATACTTTCACAGCGTCCATGTCTATGCCATGCGCCTGGTAAACCTGGTATTAAGCCTTTAACATCCTTTACAACTTCCAAAGAGAAATATTGGTCCAGTAATGTAACACAGTGCTCCGCATCCATCGATCCTATTGTTCTTCGTAGTCCAAGGTTTAACGTTTTCTTACAGTCATGAACATTCACGCGGATTTTTGTTAGAGGTCCATTCGTCAAAGCTAGCGGTGATTTTTTGTTGTCCTTTTTTAATTTCATCGAAGTCAGCTGGGTACGGGTTTGCTTTCCGCGTAGAAAATTAAACCACACAGACGGAGCGTACATACCGAGTAGAAATTTCTCTTCAAATTCCATGTTATTTTTTCTTTCTGAATTGCAGACGCAGTCACTTGAACAAAAATTCTCGATGATGTAAACAATGTTCATTGAAGAAAATCATTGCCAATATGACAGATGGCTAAGAGAACGAAGCAACACGTATGATTAATGACGATAATGATCAAGTTTTGCTGTAGCGTGAACGTCGTCAATGATGCTTACTTGTGCAAAGGTTCATTCATGCGCGCATTCAATTGTTGTAAGTATGTCATGCACGGTGAGTCTTTAGCGGATATATGTACACTCAGGCAAATAAACTTAAAAATTTCATAAGGTTAAACTTATGAGCTTTGCTATGGAATTTCATATGCCTGACTGTACACGATGTTGTTCTTGTGCCCCTTTAAGTTTTCCTGTTCACAAGTGTTAATATACAGTACTAACAACAAAATTTGAAAACTGAAAAAACTGGTATTTTTCCATCTCTAATACCGGTATTTTTGGTACTCAAAATTGACTGATAATACCGGTATTACCGGTTTATATACTACCAGTTAGACCACCCTAGCCTTGGGCTTCTAAGGTATTCACAAGGCGTGTGCTGGTGGCGTCATTATCCGTATATAAGCAGAATGTGATACCTACACCAGCAAAGATTACTGTCCACGGGGTTCGTTTGAAAGAGATGTGCATCTAACTGGTAGAAGGTATGATATTAGTTCACTCATCACATGGTTGGAATCACGACATACGTGTAGATCTTTATGCACTGCATTCAAGTAAACAATAGGAAGGATGGAATGCTACAGTAGTTCTAGATTTCCGGTGTCTCAATCGGTTTGCAAATTAGAAAGATGTGGTAAATTTGTCTTTTATACAAATCGCCTTCCTGTGCGCCCGCCTTTGCGAGCGAGTCCACTATCTCATTGCCTGGGATTCAGCAATTAGAAGAGACCCATACAAAGGTTATCAAATATGATCATCTGTTCCCTTAGTTTTGAAAAGAAATAAGATGAGTGTCTACAAGGTTTCAAGGAATGGAAATGAATGGAAAGGAATTTAAAGGAAAGGAAAAGAATGGAAAGGAATGGAAAGGAACGGAAAGCAATGGATAGCAATGGAAAGGTTTTTATTCAAATCAATGTGAAAAATGTGCAATCAAGTAGTCATACATTTCCATTAATATTTTACCAATATTAGTTTCTATGTGATGAAGACAAATGGCTATAGTTCTGAGCACATTGAAATTATTTGCTTAAAATTACTAGTTTCTTGTGGAATCATTAGTTATGTTTCTGCGTAAACAGTGGACAGGGTTAATTCAAAATCATTTCAGCTTTTGATCATAACACAAAACTAGTTCTCTCTTTACTGATTATTCTGCCTAAGTAGAGATTTTATTTCAGCTTGACGTAGGTTGCAATTTAATATATTAATTTGATAGGCAGTCGAAAACGAAAATATTGAGTGATTCTTCTCAAAAGGGTTTTTTGAAACTGCAGAATTACTAAAATGGAACATGAAAACGACATGCTGAATATATAATATTTATTTTTGTGTGCTATTTGTTCAGAGGTATGTAAAATGAACCTTAGTTGAAGCTGTTTGGTTTGAGAAAACTGATAAATTCTAGGGAAAGTAAAGGATGGATTAGAAAATCATAAATGGACTTTGAAAAGTTCATATAATTGTCCTTTTTGTCACTAATCTTCAAACATATGATAAAAAAAAAGTTCAACTGCATCATATAGAGCCATGAACGTTTCAAATTTCAATGCTCAGGATGTAGGTTTTCTATCGAAAGCACTTCTGCTTCTGCTTTTTCTTCAAAGGTGGTTTTAAGCTGAGCCTGGTTCACCATCGGAGAAAGGCGCTGTTTTTCTTTCCTTCCGAAGGGAGACGTTATCAATGATTTTCCCACCTCAGAAAAATCTCAACCACCGCTGCTAGATTTGAACCTAAACCCAATGCGTTACCCCCTGCGTTACAATGTTTCACCACAAAACATGACAATTTGGTTGTCTTAGTCCACGTCAGCCATGCAGTCGTATTTCATGCACAACTCCACAGACTTTTAAGCCACCAAAATAGAATATATCTATCGACTTTTATCATTAGGGTGAATCAAACATTGTGGGACTTGTTTTGATTACCTTATCTTTCATTCATATATCAATCACCTTTCCGTTTTTCATTCTATTATCTGTAGACTATGCTAGCCAGCACTGTTGCGTTTCGAGCTGTTCTAAAGATTGCCTCAAAAGTTTCAGAATGGCACCGTGAAATGGAAGAGAGTGAGACAAAGAAAGCGTAAACAACGAAATTGTTTGCAATCTTTCATGCGCTATACAACAATGTTTGCAATCTTTCATGCCACAGACTATATTCTGGCGTTATCTGGTTTAAATTCAAATGAATTATCACATTTATTTCTGCCAAATCTACTGCAAAAAGAAACATTAAATTTTCTGCGATATGCTATATTCAGCATAAAATATTGAGATATTTCATGTGAATTAAATCAAGATAACGCCTGAATTTAACGTGTTGTATGAAAGATCGCAAACATTGTTGTATGGCGCATGAAAGATGGCAAACCATTTCGTTGTTTACGCCTCCTCTTGGAATTAAACGATGGGAAATTCTACGTCCTTTTTAAAATTAATTATTTTAATTAATTTTTTATCCAAACATAAATTCACAAAGAAGACCAAACAGAATCCGCAGCCGATACTGTTGATCCACTCGATGGCACTGGTGGAACTATTTCAGCAACAAAAGCCAGCCCTTACATTTCTTGTTCTTTCAATTACTCCAGTCGGAAGAACCGCTACCCATCAACAGTGGATGCATCAACTTCGTTCCACTCACGCTCATTCATCCCACCGCGAATCACTCGTGACTTCATTCGGAAAATGAGACTGAGTGTTCTCCTTGATGGGCCTAAAAGCTCTCGTCCTTTCTCTTTCGGAAATATTGAGAGTGAGTTCGCACAGGCGCAAAATTCTATGAACGCACTCCACCAGCACGCGTCGCTGTAGCTGGGAATCATCTGATTGAGAGCTTTTCTGCTGGTGGGAATGGAAAAGCCGGTCGACGGACTGCGAGGTGGGTGGCAGAGGCTTTTGGTGGGAGCTTTAAAATGCAACCACCAGCATGTAGGGATTGGATGCTGCTTTGGAGTCTGTTCGGAATTGTTCAGCTGGCGCGCCTAAATAGAAGAGGGCACTATTATCATCATCGTCAGCAGCAGCAGCAGCATAATCATCGGTGCCATCATCATCGAATAGTCTCCTATAAAAGCATTTTCCATGTCAGAAAGGAGCTGCATTCGATTCGTGTCTGGCATAACGTTTGGTGCATTTCTCTACTTCTTGCAAAACAAAAGATCTTATCAGCAATATTGTCACGGTGCATTGAAAAACATAAATTCGGTCAAGTGAAAAATAAATCCCCAAAAACGAAATTGATTGACGCGCAGCTCTTTGCCATCATTTGATGTCGTTGGCGTCGTCATTGTTGTGCTAGATTGGGTGATAGGATACCAGTTCCACTGCTACTGCTAACATTCGATTGGTTGGACGAGGACGAGTGACGGTTGGTGGTGGTGATTGTTCCAGTTTCCGGTCCGTTCCACGCGACGCATACCAGGGCGACGACGACAACGACGAGCACACCGGGGGGTAGTGTGTCAACTAGTGGGTGACGAAGGGTGTTAAATCCTGTCCCGGGAGTGAGGGGACATACAAGTGCCACACCGCAGCACCGTGCGAATCACCATTCAATCGTGACTCGTTGAGGCAGAAGGATTGTATTCTGAGGATCTTCCTTGTGGAAATCAATTCTTTGAATATTTTGGAAAATCCTTAGTGACCTATCAAGTGACCTAGTGAAATTCATTGATAATTTTTTCTTCTCCATTAGCATATCTAGCTAATTACAGATTGAAAACAATCCTTTTTCGGTTCGGAGAACCCTTTTCTTGGTGTTGATAAAAAAAAGGTATCAATCAACCGGTGTTAGTGAAAGAAACGAGGATAGTAAGAGTAAGATAAACGTGAAACGTGTGCCCATTTTCAGACAGGTGAATACAAACCGGAAAACCCGGATCGGTGATCGACGATAAGCTGATTTTCCTCTGTGATAACGGGGGAAACATTTTGTTGGATTTCGGAAGGATTCCAAGGAGGACTAATTTGGTGAGTGATATTCTGCATGCAGTGTATTTATTTTTTAATCCTACCTGAAAGACTAGTCTACAGTGTTCTTGGGGCGTTCAGATGTAAGATAATATATTTTAAGATCGGTTTCCGCTTCTGTAAAGGTATGATTTACTTGCAATAGTACAACACTGAAATTATGCGGGAATCTTTTTTCCTTTCATTGCTTGTTCAGGTTTATTACACGTTACATTAGTATTCCGTTTACAAAAAAGTTTAGGTTATGAATGTCGTCGATATTGATGACTGGATAATAAGGTTAGGTGTTTTTTTTGATAGTATATTTATTGCATAGCTCTTCTCCCAAACATTGACCTCAATTGATTGCGAACTCAAACTGCACTGGTCTTGAAAAGTTTCTGTGAGAATTACTTAGGGAATTAAACAAATATGACCATAGAAATCAATTAACAATTAAGGAACTTGACGTTCAATAGAGAAGTTGTCAAAGTCAAAAGTCAAAGTTGCCGCTGAAAAAAAAAGTATGCACAGAGAGCAAGCATTTCAAAATTTCATTTTGCTGAAAGCTAGATAAATCTGCACAACATTTTTGGTTTTCTCGTAGTAATGTCCAGAAAAATTTAAAAAAGACAGCGCAGCTCGCATTCGCAACTCATTGCCCTCAAATTTGGGAAGGAGAATCAGGACATGATATGACATTGAGAGAATGGATTGGAGCTAAATCAATAATTTGATCCAACTCATTTACAAGGTGTTATTTATTAGAGAGTTACAAAATGAAAAACAAATTTGAAGCTAGCATAACTGTATCAATTTATCAAGCAAATATTATTTGGAAATTCCCAGCTGTCTTATGATTTAGCTCAAACAAATGAAAACGTCGGTATTTTTTTCACATGAAATCGAGTTCAGAAATCATGGGTACTTTTTCACAGGCCACATTGTAGTGTTGTTCATTAGCCACACAGAAAAATTAAATGGATTTTAACAAGAGCGTAAAATTTCTGCTCGTTAAATTCCTAGCCAAAGGAGACTTAAACAACGAAATTGTTTGCAATCTCTCTTGCGCCATACAGCAATGTTTGTAAATTTAAATACCACATACTAGATTCAGGCGTTATCTGGATCAAGCTTAAATGAATATCACATTATTTTTTGCCAAATCTGGCATTCCCTTTATGTGCATTTGATAACGCAGAAAATCAAATGTTTCTTTCTATCTGTGCAGTTCTTGGTCCAGCCAGATGATTATCAACCACCTAAAACTATTTAATTTGGAGTACAATTTGAAGAAAAAATCCGTCACGAAAAGTGGTCAGGTTTAAAGCATCAATATCGCGTCGTTTCTCCAGGGTTTTTCAAAATATATTGCACCAATCGATCGGAAATTTTTCTGCGCATCAATTAAAAGATTGTTGATTTAAGTTCAAAAACATTGAAGAAGTCATAAATGTTCAGCCTTGTCTTGAAAAGTATATGAACCCTTTCAGGCTTAGAGGGTCATATATGACCATAAAAGGAATATGGCTGTACAAAAGCACAGACTACATGAAAGTGTAATAAAGTGGAAGAACAGCAGACATTATGAGATAATCTTCGGATGTTCTAGGTTATCCAAACAAACCTGGAGTTCAAAACTAGAAATCTATAGCCATAACTGTAGCTTTCTGGACTAAACAAAGTAACAATATGTATCTGACCAAATTAGGCGAGTCTTTTGGAAGGTAAACAGATATGATGAGATGACCGAGGTCACAAAAACTGCCCTTGAGTTCAAAAGTAAGGATCTACAGTCGTAACAGTAGTTGTATGACCCATAAAAGGCGACGAAATGTATTCAAACACATTTAGTGATTCTTCTGTAAGGTCACCAGTAATTATTAGATGTGGGGATGATCAAGTTCATTAAAACTGACCTTCAGCTCAGAACTTAAGATGTACAGAGGTAACCGTAGCCTTTTGGGCTTTACAAAGCTACAGTAAATTTACAAAAACATTCAATCAATATACTGAAACGTCCACAGACATCATACCTTGTTAGCTTTAGGTCATTACAACTGTCTTTCAAAACTTAAGTTCCAAAGTTCATGACAGGTTGGACGACCTAGCAAAGCAAGCAAAACATATTTCATAATATTTTTCTACCGTTTCTTGTTCTTGCTTGTATTACAACTTCTGAAAAAATAGGCCAAACAGAGTTAACTAAAAAAATATTGCATTGTACAATCCAAATGGCTTACATTTAGTCGTGTAGTCTTACGTCATCATTCCTAACAACTCAATGGGGTTTACTTTTATTTTTTTATAAAACGAAAATTTGAAACGACGTTTCAGATGTGGAAATATGATATAAGTATAACTATGAAACCCCGGCGACCCCGGCGTATTGGTTAACATTCATACCTATCACGCCACCAAAGTCACGAGTTCATATCTCACCCCCGGACAAGTTACGAAAAAACACCCAAAGAGGTGTTTGAGTGACAACGACGGGAATGAACCAGCCCGAGGCTGAAAATCTCGATAATACAGAAACAAAAAAAAAATCTATGAAACCATTTTTAAGATCCATTTGGAAAAGGCTAGTAGACAATGAACGAAAAGCTGAATTTATCCTGCTGTGTTTTATTTCTGTTTTGGTATTCCAGGGAGCTGGATCCGTTTTCTACACTAGCTGAGGGATCCTTAAGATGATTATTCAAATAAATTTCTTCACTTACTGTGATATAATTGCTCATATTATAGTTTTCTAGTAGTTCGCAATAGTAGTCGAATATAAGAATAACAACGAGTAGTATTAATATATTCACAAAAAATCTGCAATTGAATGAAAGAAATGTTTGTTAACCCTACGTGCTTGAAGAAGATTTTTTCATTGTTATTGTATTTAGCGTCACAGGGTCTTGCAATCCGGGAGCACCCTGTTGAAAATAAGGTAAAATCGTGGTTGCATCAATAATCGTATACCAGGTGAAGCCAAAACAAAATTCACGTTCTTGTGAGGCATACTTTTATTGGTAAATCGACTATAGTTATCAAAATACAAACGAAATTATTACAGTAGCTCCATATGTGTATTTATTTCAGTGTATACATGTCGCTTAAATCTGAGGATGAGTTTTAGTAAAATGTTCGACATTTGCGATTGGCGCCCTCCATCAGAGCTTGTATAGTCGTGTCTTATGCGTTTTCTCAGTTTTTTTTTTTCACTTCTTCATCATTTCCTTTTTGTACTTCACCTCTCCTTTAGTTTTTAGAAGTTCACGCTACGTCATGGCCCTAAACCCTAGTAGCACACATGTTGCAATGAAGTTGAGAAAACATAAATGTGCCTTTGTTAGTCATAATCAAGTTGCAGCAACTAATTATGATCGAGATGCGCTACTTGGGAAGTTTTCGATCGGACGGAACCCAGAACAGATTGGTGAGTTCATGTTTTTCGGTGCAAAATCCGGTTTTGAAGTAATGACATGAAGCCAAATCGAGCCAAAACGTGGTTCGTTCTATTTCATAATCGTGCCGATTTTTGATGACACTCAGTTTTGTAAATCTCTAAGCCTTTCATTCATTCCATTTGCAACAAGTGCATTTGGCCTGCCAAATTAGGTATTTGAAAGCGAATTTCGATAGCTTCTTCCGTTTGAATCGGTCCTTTCAACAGCAAACTTCTCCTTACCGCACTATGGTCCGTAAGGACAAATTTCGCGTGTGTGTGTGTGTGTGTGTGTGTGTGTGTGTGTGTGTGTGTGTGTGTGTGTGTGTGTGTGTGTGTGTGTGTGTGTGTGTGTGTGTGTGTGTAATCCAACTTCCACTGTCCGGTAGTGCTTTTATGGAAGAAAAATGTCTGCAGCTATCACGCTTTTATTCTAATTACAAACTGCAAACATTTTTAGCCCGGGTGTTGAAAGGTGATAGCTCTGTTGAGATCCAGTGACCCATTTCAGAATGCCTGTTCACTCACGCCCATTCCAAGGTCACTTTCACTTAGAACAAGTTCCGCATAAACACAATACTTATATCGATTGGATATTTGTACTATATTTACACTTCCATAATCGCAACATGTTCTGTTACGATCATGGCACGTATTTAGTAGAATGTATTTCGTATTTATTTATAATTGCTTCGATCTCACCAGTAGTGTTTGATGTTTCCGTGCTGATCCTGCTCCTTTTGTTCTACTTTAAGTATATTTTCGGTATCTTTCGCTGAGAGCTTCATTGTTTTTTTTGTGCTAACTCGATCACTCACGCCGCGAATAATATTTAACCGGAATAAAAAATAATGCGCTATGACCGATAATAAAGCATTTGACGGTGAACTACTGATCGACTTCAAATATAATTATCATTAATTACAATATAATTAATTATCGAGACATCTAACCTAGCTATAGTCTTATTGTTCTTTTTTCTGTGCTCACGCGATCACAGCCACCGAACAATCATGGTCCGAATGGACAAATTTCACGACAAAAATCGATAACTCGAAAACCATTAACTTTAGACAGATGAGGTCTTCGGGAGATTTGATTTTTAAAATAAGATCTATCTTTTGGTTTGGGTTGTGACTAGGGTGGTCCTTTTATGTTCATAATAAAAATTTAAACTTTTTATTCTTATGGTTTAGAGGATTTTTTGCTTCAACAGAATTGTGGATATTTCAATTTAATGAAACTTTGGTGAAGAAATTTTAATTCTATCTCATCTACGTATCGATTTATAACAGTTTTTCTAACTTTCCTTAGGGTGGGACTTGTAAAAACAGTTTTTTTGCTGTAACTTTTGTATTTCAATTTGAATTTGAAAACTCTGCATAAATGACTTTAAGGGTATAAAATGACACACATTTTGAAGATACAAGATAGTTGCTCGTTATTGTATTTCAAAAGTTGTAGGGGTTGAAGTTTAAAAAAATATACGATTTTGCAAGATATCTTATTTTTTTATTTGCAAATATTTGCAAACACATAGTACGTGAACTGAAAGTTCAAACTTCCATCTACAAGATCTATGCAAAATCGTTTGTCTCCTTTTGTCCCCTTTAGGGAAAAAAATCTTTTTAAATTTGGTAGTTTTGCAATTTTTCTGCATAATTTTCGAACAGCAGCATAAAAAATTATCGCCAAAGACAGTAACAACTCGAGTTTTTTATGAAAATTATGTATATTAATCCATCTCCGCTAATTTATTAACATTCATATCACAGACAAACAGGCATAACACAGCGAACACTTTTCACTACAGATCATGGTCACTTACACACCTGCGCCATCTGTTGAGCACACTGTGGTGTTTTTACAAGTCTCACCCTAAGGAAAGTTAGAAAAACTGTTATAAATCGATACGTAGATGAGATAGAATTAAAATTTCTTCACCAAAGTTTCATTAAATTAAAATATCCACAATTCTGTTGATGTAAAAAATCCTCTAAACCATGAGAATAAAAAGTTTAAATTTTAATTATAAACATAAAAGGACCACCCTAGTCACAACCCAAACCAAAAGATAGATCTTATTTTAAAAATCAAATCTCCCGAAGACTTCATCTGTCAAAAGTTAATGGATTTCGAGTTATCGATTTTTGTCGTGAAATTTGTCCATTCGGACCATAGTGTACCGGTGTAATATTCCTGTCCAGGCAACTGGTTAAAATTCGCTTTGATGTAGGTGTCCGGGCACGCGTTTTGGCAACACTTTCCTGGCGTTCGGCCTGATTTGGGAAGTTCGGCTTCTAGTACGTTTATAATCCGGATCGTTTTTTAGTCCTCTGAATGAAATTTTTCGCAAAATCAAGCTTTTTGGCCAAGTCACGCTTGGAAATATGTGGTTTCTGCTTAAAACGAGCCACCAGCGCTCTCTCGAATTTTTGCGTGTTGTTCGCGGTTTTTATTCAGCTGGTGGCTTGTGCTTCACTATCATTCGTTCCTGGAGCCTTTGCAGGACCCTTGAGATAGTCTATGATGTATATTCAGAAGTTTGAGAAGCTTAGAGTTTTGAGGAATTTACGTTGGAATCTTACTTTCCCTCTTTGTTTACAATATCAGATACGTTTGAAACAATTCGCGAAAAATGATATCCTGTGCATTCTGTTACACTGTAGCTGGATTGCATGAAACTTGTTTTCTCAACGACGAAACAATCGTCAGTTTGTGCGCTGAGGATCTGAGCACATTTTGCAATCTAGGTTGGATGGAAACAGCATTAGAATCACGGAGGGCTGGAACTTGTTTTGCAGTCTTTAATAATATCTAATTCAGCTATTTTGTAAACAATTAAAAAAATCCTACCTCAAAGTATCTCTCTGGTGCTAGAGTCTAGCTGGTTTTTTATATGTTCAGGTTTTGGTGATGTGAAAGTTTTCTTTTTTTCTCTGCCATCATCATAACCTTGATGAGTCAAATGTCCACTTGCTTACAATCTCTAGAGCGCAGAGACCTGACAACAAGTTTATCAACATTGTCCCCAGCCATTTGAGCTAAATTTTCGACCTTGGTATGTTTCGAACATCGATGAGGTTTTTTCGGATGAATAATGGTAAAGCACTTAGAGCAAATCTTCACCACTGCCGGTTCGTGAGAAGGCAACTTGGCTTTATTTGGCGATGGTCCTTTCAGATTGTTGGCTCGTTTGGCTCAAGTCCGAGTGACTGCACACATTTACAAGTGTGATGGTTTGGCCCCGGATTGTTTTCTCGTGGTAACTGATACAACCTTTCTTTAATCGTTGGCATTAACAGTGCGATGTTTCAAACCTTATTCAAACAGTTGCATTGGTAATTATGAATGTAATAATAAATAGAACATATTTGGATTAAAAGGTGTCCTACAGCTAATTGCATCACGGAAAAAGCGCTGTAGAAAACTACCTTAATGACCGATCCTTTTCAAACTGTCGTACAATGAAATATAGCCCATTAGTAAGCTTTGGGCAAATTTATTTCATTCAATTTCAATATCATAACGGTAAGCTCACACCTGACGTTGAACTCCACTCATCAAGTTCTGTACAACATATGGCTGCTGCTTCTTCTGTTCGAAACCCACTTTTTCTTCATGTCTATCTCCGATTTAACATCTTTGGGATATACTTGGGAAGTCACATAAGCAGATCGCTTGCCATATCATGTTTTTCTTAGCTAACTTAGAAAGTTTTTGCTTCTTTACTTCCTCAGAAACATAAACTTGTGCTGGACGATGAAGAACAATAGCCACGGGAGCTGCCGAAAGTCCGCCTTGACGTAAGTCTTCTTCCATGATGATGAAGCTTCCTAAGCTGGGGGTAAAGTTTTCGGGCCCGTTACTTACCCACCATATTTGACATATGATATTTGGAGCCTTCTGCACTTTGTACGTATGCAGCCCTTCTCGGTGCTTAGCTCTCTGAACGAAGAAAGACTTGGACAGATTTAACTTAGGAAGGTCTATTAATTATGTACACGCACATGGGTAAGGGGAGGGGGGGCGGTTGGGAAAACGTGACGATTCATACAAAAAAAAATGAAGGTCCATACAAAAACGCGCCAAGAGGGGGGGGTTGTCATAAAAAGTCTATTTTTGCGTGACGTAATTAATGGACGTTCCCTTATTAACCATATACCTGACCGAAACATTGGGATTTCGCTTGAACGCTTTCACGCTTTGTGATCCTGATCACCTATAAAACATCCAATCTGATCGCATTTCTCCTTCCGTTCGATGCTAAGAGTTTTGTAGTACCGTTTAATCACACGACTCACCGTTCAATGCACGATTCCGAGTTGTTTTCCGATGTTCAAATGAGATCCTTGAGGATTTTCTAGGTGCTTGCGCAAAATAAATTCGCAACGTTGGTTTTCGAGTGTCACCATTTATTACAATGTTCGAAAAACTGACAGCGATAAAAATATAACAAAAAAACACTCTAAACTACTATTACCCAAATTTTCAAGAGAAAATACCCAATGGGTTATTTTTTTACTCCGTTTTTTCCCAATTTGATGTGGGACAACCATTACTTTTTGATCTTCGGTAAACGAAGATTGCAACCTCCACACAGTACTTTGAATTAAGTTTTATCAGGTTCATCGTACGCACAGAAAAAATTAATGAATTTTAGCAAGCGCGTCAATTTTCTTCTCGTTTGATTCCAAGCCAGAAGAAGCGTAAAAAATTAAATTGTTTGCATTCTTTCGTGAGCCATACGACAATGTTTGCAATCTTCCATATGTAAGGCGTAATCTGAGTTTAATATACACGGAATATCCCACTAATTTATGCCAAACCTAGCATTCCTTTTATGTGCATTAGTTAAAGCAGAAAATTGAATGTTTCATTCTATGTGTGCGTTGACAAATAATCTGACACAATAGTCAGTCGTAATTTTCTTTTTACAGATTTGGCCTTTTCGAAACACAACGCGCAAACCAAGTTGCTGCATTTCTCGTGGTCTAGCTTTTTTACTCTAATAATGAACCACTATTTCGACAAGGATTTTTCATTAGGAATTTACTAACAAACGTTGACAATAGCCGTAAATTTGTCGTGGCTCAAAGGCTACCCATGTAAGCTTCCAATTCTATCGGATAGGTAAACTCTTCCGGTTCGAAATGGCCGTAATGGATTGATTAGGTGAGTTTACATTGATAAGAAATTCGCGGAAAAGGCCATTGTTTACGTTTGTCAGTTTGGCCTTTGTCAGTTTGGCCTGAAAAAACTTTGTCGATTTGTGAAGTTGCAAATGATGTGTCACTGAAAATAACCTAAATCTGTTAACAGATACAGTGCATGAGTATTTGTGTAAGATGAATGATGTATGGATATGAGTGTCCGCATAATCAAACCATTCCTGGACCATTCTCATTATTGTTGACCGTTTCCGTTTTTCTTACGACATTTACCCTTGTAGGTGACAATTATAAACTATCAATCTCCTATATAGTTTTAACAATATGTTAGATGGTAAATGGCCAAATAAAAATATGCTGAATAGGTGGTTAAGTTAGGTTACCATAACAAAATGGCAATTTTTACGAACGCAATTTTTGCTATATTCTTTTTGGCATATAAACCAGACCGAGTGCAGACAATAAAAAACTTTTCAATGACAAGATGACAAAAATTACCAATATTTGTTAATGTTAAAGTTGTTTGGTGAAAATGAGAATAAACTAATCGATAACAATAACATAAAATGTGATAATATATCTTACAATCGAAGTATGCGGGTGACGTTAAACATACGGATACACATATTGCATCATCATATAAAGAAATCTCCGAGTAGAATTTGACAAACATTAATATCTCACACCCGAAAACAGAAGAAAAATAAGAGAAAGTGGAATGCTCAATCAATAGAGACAACAATATTAGAAATTCCTACAAACAATTCAGCCTTTTCACGATACTGTTGAGCCTCTGAAGAACTCTATACTCGTCATCAGCGAAACGAACAAGATATATCAGGATCAAACGATCACCTTTTTCTTAATTTTTAAATTCTGATTGCTATAAATAATTGTTTGACTTGTTTAAAATAAAATAAAAAGCTGCTTCTGATTTATAAACTGAGTCAAAAATATAGTTATCCGCATATTTTTTTCAAATCATATAATAGAATATAATGTTTTATCTAAAGCAAATGGATGATTCTTTATTGTTAGACATTGAACTTGTACATTGTGAAGACCGGATGAAAATAATATTGTTCTGTCTCGAATTTGCGAAATTTTTGATCGAACCCTTTTCATCAAGGTTCGGACAAGTGTTCATTTTTTGGACACCTTAGCTCAAATTTTATTGAACTCCTACACATTCTCAGCTACTTTGCCAGTCTTTTTGAAGACCTTCTTCTCAATCGCAAAAAAGCATTCGATGGGCCGAAGCTGAAGGCAATTTTGCGGATTGATGTCTTGCTGTCTATTCTTCTGATATATAAGGCAGCAACCTCTTCTGCAGTCACTCAGATCGATAGATTTCCGCTCCTTCCGATTGATGTTCCGATAGTGTAAAAAATGGTAGATTTCATACCGCAGGAACAAAATGCTTGCCGACTTATCTGTTAGCTAACATTCTCCGACGACGGCTGTGTAATATTGTGAACTGGAAGGATTTTTGAGTCCTCTTTGACATAGGTCTCTGTCGTCTATCAAAGTATCTGCATCTGGTCGCCGCAAATCTCGCGAATACAATTTCGGGCCTTGTTGCTGCGAGCGCTTCGTTCTGCATCTTTTTGGCGATTTTCAGCTTCTGCTAGATCTTAGAATGTACTGTTTTCTTGATACGTTGAATCATTCCAACGTTGGTTTCCGCTTGATTGACAAATCACGCCTTCTTCTTTAGCGTTTAAAGCTTATTGGTTTCTCAATCAGCTTGTTGTTTAGCTCTCAACTTAGTGTTCTAATGCATTTCTACAGTTATTATTGAGAGCTTTGATGTTTTACATACTCTTATTTTTATGTTTGTATTCACCGTGAGTAGAGTAACGATTATGATGTAGAAGGAGATGTTCGCTCATCACCGTGAGGCACCAAGAGAGGACAGTAATGTTTGCTAGCAATGAAATATATGAAGAGAAAGTGTTGAAAGTTCCGTTAGTGTACGGTAGGTTGAAAAAAGAATAGAAGTATTGAAAATTGAGCAAAAGGGCATGGTTTAAGTAGTATTCGAGCTAAGGACGTTCACGTTTGCCTAACATCTCACTGCGGGGTAGGGTCGAGGCACGGACGAATCCGCCACCTCAACAGGCAAAGTAACGTGTTGGATCGCGCTCATGTACCACTGATAGCTTGGGATAGTTTCTAGCGGTAGTTTTTACACACTCTGTTATGATGTGTACATATGAAAGCTACCCTCTCTTTTTGGGTTTGTTTTTTATACACAACGTCTGATGATTATTCACTTTTTTCTCGTCATCTCTAACGTAGAGATCTCGGAGAGAATACCATAAAGCGTTGTGGATGCCTTTACCATTATTGCATTCATATGATCGTTTGCAAGTACAATCATACCCTTTGCTGGCGGGAGTCGAGACATTGTCTCTTCATCGAAAAATTCCTAGACCAGGCCAAGAATTGCACCCAACCAGCTCAAGCGTGGTGTTGCTTTGTAGCTTCGCCTTGCCAACTTAGCTAAGGGAGGCTACACGTATCGATATTGTTTTGTGCCACCGAATTTGTGCTAACTCTTTCTGATCCAGTTTAGGGTTGGAAGATCCGGGTGTGCCTCGCCTCTGCCTCGGCGGTTCATCCAAGGACAGTGTTCTCCAAAATTTGGTTAGGATGGATTTTACACATTCTCGATGATTAAATTTCAAAGCGCTATGCCAATTCGTCGCATAGTCACACTCTCTTTCATGTAGCCATGTGTCCAAAATCTTAATTTCGACGTCTTTTTAAAATCGCCGATGAGATATTTTCT
>JASCZW010011790.1:0-30789 GCA_034211315.2 Aedes japonicus
TGAAATCTGCGCTTGCATTTCTTGACGTTATTTTAAATTCTATATTAAGTCTCTTGTAAAAATTATAACTTTGTAGCGTGTATAGTTATGATTTTGGCAATGGGAAACTTGATAATCCATATGCAAAAAATTTGAAGGTCCGGGAACCATCCCAAGGCTGGAAAAATCTCGATAGTAAAAAAAAAATTAGAAAGGTCCATACAAAAAACGGAATAGGGGTGGGGAGGTTGAAAAAAGTCGCTTTTTGCGTGGACATAATTAATGGACGTCCTTTTATGAGGGACACCGATTTTGAAAACATGAAGGTTGCGGGGAAAACGCTTGAAAGTTTTGAACGCAAGCAAATCCGGATATAAAACGGTCTTTTGCGTAATTTTTGGTCCACACACTGGAGGGTAATCATTCATTGGCAGGGCCATAAAGGACGTTGCTATCGTCGCCCGATGTCTAAAGCACCGTTTTTGCTTTTGTCCACGACAAATTCTGCTTTCTTTAGTTTGTCCTTCAGCTTCCTGCTCTGCTCGGTTATACGTATGGATCAGCTGACCGATCATGAGCGCTTGGGTATGAAGGTTAGTAAAGCAAAAGAACCTTCGTTGAAGACACGAGGCTACCGCTATATAAGCCGGTGGCCAAGTCTCTACCGGGTGATAGTCCCATGTGTTTTAAACTCACTCCCTGTGTAGCGCTAGTGTTCATATGAGCCTGCAGGTTAATTATGCTGTTATCTCTGAGAGCCTTACTAATAAGGACACTGCTTTCTTCAAAAAACTTGTGTTAATGGGCAAATTTGTCTCAGAATACTCTCACTATGCGGCGCTTGTAGTGCATATAAGCTTCAGATTTATTATAATGTAACTAGAGAGTCTTGTCAGCTAGGAAATTGCTTTTATCAACAAGCTTCTGCTGGCGACCGAAGTCCCTTCCGGATGGTAGCTCTCTTAAGTTCAAAATTCATTCACTACGTGGCGTCTAGCCCCATTAAAGCATGATATATCTAGAGACCTTTACTAGTTAGGGCTTTTGCTTTCTTCAGCCTTACTTGTACTAGTGGCTCAATTCTTGATCGATCCACCTTGCTCGTTGCGCGCCTCTTCTTCTTCTTGTGCCTGTCGATTTGTTTTCAAAAAATCATTTTTAGCAGGGCCATCGTCCAGACATTCCAGTCAGCAGATTTTAGCCCGGGGTGAACGACGGAAGGTTCTCCTAGCAACTGGTACAATTCGTAGTCCGTCTTCCATTTGCAGTCCACCGTAAATCCGCGCCGCAACACCTTCCGTTTCAAGACACCGCTTCGATTTCATCATCGTCAATCTGAGCTCGGTGTGTGAGGCTCCACTGTCGTGGCATGTTTGATGCACCAGTCCCCTCCGGGGTAGCAAGAGCCATGGGGTTGGTCCACCGGTGAGTAGTCAATATATACAAGTTGCCTATATACTGTGAAAATTTGACAACTCCGTGTCCAGTTTCTACGGCAGCCATGGCAGAGAACAGTGATCGGGAGACTGGGAGAATTTGTAATTAACACTTCATATGATAACTTTTTAAAAAATAAAAAGTAAAACATTGAAACACTTTTTCAAATTCAAGCACTCACGACACCAAAGAAGTCTGTAAGTAGCAGACAGAAATAGACTCCATCTCGTCAGGCCATAAGCTCGTAGTGGAATTTAAAGGGAATTTGCTCGCGTTTACTGGCGAAAATTTGAAAAATTGTTTCAATGTTTCCATTTTTTTATTTCTAAATGTGATCAAATGAAGTGTTGGTTTTGAATTCTCCTGGTTTCCCGATCGCATTCGTTCTGCTATTACGCTCAAAATAGTTTTTTAAAAATAGTGTTTTTTTTAAAAGTGAAAGAGAACAGTGAAACAACTTCGATCAATGTTTTTTTCGTACAGCCTGGGATTTTTGAAGGCTAATTGGCGGAAATAGGGTCTATCTCCAACTGTTTCGCGGCATTAAACCCAGAGAAAATTGAGTAAGGTCATCAGTATTCCGGTTAAATTTAAAATTTACTTTCGAGTTACTATGAATGAGTGAAGTGACGCTTTGGAATAAAGGATCATTGGTTTCAGCTTATGTTATCTCGGAAGTCTCACCAATTAGGACATATTACTCTTCAGTAAACTAGTAAACAGTTGACATGTTCCATGTATTGTGATATCTCGTAAATCAATTGGAGACTCTCACTGCTTGAAGGTTAAAACGATTCTGCTCAGATTTATTCATCAATAATAATTCTGCAGTTTTTCCTACGGGAGGTACTTGGAGTCATACATAGTCATTATGTAAACGATCACCAATCGGTCACATAAGTTCAGAATGGTGGTCATATAAGTTCAGAATTCACTCATTACATGGCGCTAGTGTTCATTTGAGCTTTCAGTTTGTTCTTGCTGTAACTCCAAGCTGCCAGAGGAGTTGAAGTCATCAAACAATTTTGTTGGTTTAACTAAGCAAAATTTCTGTGCGTGTATTTGCTTTTCTATCTCGTTACAGATCGTTTTTGCTGTGTTGTTAATTATTCGTCACGACGTTCATTTTCATTCTTTCCGAAGCGAGTGTCTTCACATTACACAGTGGCCAGGACGCCTGTTAGGTACAGTTGTATGGGAAAAAAAAAATTAAAACTGTTTGGCTCACTAATACCATAAGAAAATTTTGGTATTCGAATCTGGGATTGGTGTGAATTTTTTTTTGTTATATTTGCTTTAATAAGGAGTTGAACCACGACGTCGCCGAAACTAGCTAAGGGCAAGTTTGTTGTTTATCGTAAGTTCATCGACTTGGTCTAACCAAAGTAATCGAGAGAGTATTTTTATACTACACAGCGACAGAGAACTAATCCTTCGTGAATAAAACTCATGTTAAAATCTGAGGCAAACGAGCATGTTTACTGTTTGCTCAAATGTTTCGATTGCTAGGTATTGCAATGGAGTTAAAATCAAGGTTGCGGATTATCGCAAGCATTCTTTATTCACCACGTTTGGTCTTCGCCTCAGAGTCGAAGCAGCAGTGAACATACATTCAAACCATCGAGCCCGATCGGTCATGCGAAGGGAGTAAAGGGTCACCCACAATTGATACGTTGCGGATGCGTTGACGTAAATTTGACAGAAAACCTATGGGAAAACTGTCAAATTCACGCAAACGCATCCGCAACGTATCAATTGTGGGCCAGCCATAACATCGGTTATTTTTTCGTCTCTTCCGTCTTCTTCGCCATTCGCTGTGTTGACACTTGAAATATTCAAGCTTAGGGCACTCACTTTCGATTCTCTATTTGCACGATTCATAGGAGAGCGATTCCACGAGCAAGTGGGAAATTTTTCCAGTTTTTATTTTTTGTATTTTTTGATTTGCATGAAACCTTGCATACAAGTTTTTGGGGAAGAAAAACGCCGTTTTGCATACTTGGTTCGCCATTTTGAATCTAGCCTTACTTATGAGAAGGGCCTATGAAAAATGCACATGATATCTTCAAAAAATTGTATCTCGGAAACGGTTTGTCCGATTGGTTTGGTGTTCTCGGCGAAATTTTAGACAATTATTGATGCTATATGGAGAAAATATGCACGGTAAAAAAAAAGTTTGGTTTTTGTGTTTGGAACTAAAATATAGATTTTCCCTTAAAAGTAACCTGTCAATAATTTTTTAATTATTTTTATATTATAGCTGACTTAAAATGCTATCTAGTGCATAGTGAGTTGTTCTGGAGAAAAATAGGTTACAATGAAAAAAAAATTTAAAAAATTACAATTTTCAAAAAGCTATTAAGAAAAGTCAAAAAGTTTGTCACTCTAATTTTATGAAAGAACATCAAATTTGCAAGCAAAAAGTACTTGGGTAACATTTTTCTTACATGCACCGTTTAGAAGATATTACTGATTTAATATTGATTTTTTGATAACTTAATAAGTTTTGGCCCTTTTCGGATGTACTCCGTATTTTTTCAGTTTCAAAAGTATTTTTTCGGAAAGATTGGAAAATTTTGAGTTAAAATGACACTGACAGCTTAAAGATTTGAGTGAAATTCTCTGCCTTAAAAGTATTTTGAAAAACAAGTTACAAAATCCCACTATCAGGAACAATGATTTCTTCAAGTGATTTTTGGTGCGTTGTGCTGAAAACGTGCTAACAAGTATTAGATACAGGTAATTAGATACCAGTTAGCTGTACTACGTACAGTTGGTGATTGTAAACATGGTCTTTGTTGGAACTAGTCCACCATGGCCACGCTGGCCATAACGAGGCTAGCTCCGTCGATGACCGTTTCTTAATAATAAACCAAAAGAACGCAGTCTTAGTCACCTTCCATCAAACTAGACGGCTGCCGACTGATACCTCAATCAACAACCGCCGCACTCTTTATTCATTCCAGGTATATACAATTTACAATCTTCTTCAATAACAATATACCTATGCCAGCAAATCTACCTCGCTCCAACTCTCCAAACTCGTACCTGAAGGTTCGACGATACCTGAGCGTTCAACTCCACCTATCTTCCAACAGTCTTTACCCAGTATTCTATGATTTCTACCCGTGAGCTGTATAATAATGTCTGACTCGGTTCTGAATTAATCCAGTATCTACCAAACAGTAAATGCAGAAAGGTTGCTAGTAGCATAGTGATTATAGTAATTTCAGCTCATAATCCTGTGTTTTTGAACGAGATCTAGTGTTGTTTGATAACATAATAATTGTAAAGGAAAGTGTAACACGTTTTGGTGCAAAGGTAAGTTTTAAATACACATTTTAATTATATGTTTTGTGATATTTTCGTACAAAACTAACAATTGGAAAATATTGTCTATGTTACAGATTACAAAATGAGTAAAATAAAATGTATTCGCCCATTCAAAGACATTCAGTGTTCGGAAAGAGCTGCGATATCTCACGGATGGTATCATCCAAAAACTAAAATCAATTGGATTTTCCAAGTATCCACACTCAACACCAAGGATTTTCGTATTTGTTCGTCTTGCCGTCTACATATTGATTCAAGAGCTCACCTCACCCAAAACGAAGAACAAACGTTGCGTCAGAATGCAACTGTGCAGAGACCTGTTCGAAAGTTAGTTTGATGCACAGGTGAAGAATTAACAATGCTTTCATTGAGCAAGGGTTACCACGTACAGATCATGGACTATTGTACAAATCATGAGTTTTGTGCATAAAGTCGCATCAGAATTAAAGTTTGAATCCGTACGATTTTGTAAAACCGAACAATCAATTTTTGAAAACTGTAACAAAACTTGCAAGATGGTGAATTTTTAGCTATTTGTAGACTTTTCTGAAAATTACAGCTTCATTTTGCAGGATGAAGTTCAATCACACCATTGGAACGTGCAACAGGCCACAATCCATCCTTTTCGTAATATATTATACTGAAAATATGCAAATTAAACATTTTAGCTTCAATATAATTTCTGAAGAACTAAGACATGATTCTGTCGCTGTTAATTTGTTTATTGATAAAATGATAAAATTTTAACAAATTGATCAAAATAAAAACTTAAAAAAAAAACTATTTTATGTCAGATGGTGCTGCTTCACAGTATAAAAACCGAAAAAACTTTTCTAGCCTTTGTAAATTTAAGTCAAAGTATGGTATTGACGCTGAATGGCATTTCTTCGCAACATCGCACGGTTAAGGTCCATGCGATGCTATTGGAGGTACGATAAAACGCATGGCTACCACAGCAAGTTTAGCCAAAGAACGCGAACACCTGATAAAGACTGCAAGAGAGTTGTTTAATTGGGCAAACAAACGAAAAGAAGAAGAACTTACAAAGTTGTCATTTTGTTATTCTACTACAGAAGAATACGAAAATATGTCTTTGCAGCTAAATAATCAATATAATAATGCAAAAACAATTCAAGGAACTCAAAAATTCCACTGCATTTCTTCCTCTATCAGAAAATACAATAAAGGCAAAGCTTTATTCAAACTGTCCTGACAATGATGCCAAAATATTCGATATTGTTAAAAAAGTTGTGTAAACAATAATTTTATAAAAAATACAGGAATAAAAATAAACTGATGATATCCAACATATAATGTTATTTTTTATTGCGCACAATCACCATCCCTGAAAAATAAGCTTAATTCGCTCTTTTGAATCTTGCTAATTGAGGAGCTTGCATTTGCAGTTCTCAAAAAGGTGTATCTCGAAATCGAGTTGTCTCATCGGTTTGATGTCTGGGGCAATGTTCGGCAATAGAGAGAAAATATGCACAGTATAAACACATCCAGTTTAAATGGATTAAACTGTTAGGCGATATGCAAGAGTTGAATGCACATTTTCAACACAATACACCAAAAATAACTGGAAGAAATCATTGTTCCTGATAGTGGGATTTTGTAACTTGTTTTTCAAAATACTTTTAAGGCAGAGAATTTCACTCGAATCTTTAAGCTGTCAGTGTCATTTTAACTCAAAATTTTCCAATCTTTCCGAAAAAAATACTTTTGAAACTGAAAACACGGAGTACATCCGAAAAGGGCCAAAACTTATTAAGTTATCAAAAATCAATATTGAATCAGTAATATCTTCTAAACGGTGCATCTTAGAAAAATGTTACCGAAGTACTTTTTGCTTGCAAATTTGATGTTCTTTCATAAAATTAGAGTGACAAACTTTTTTGACTTTTTCTTAATAGCTTTTTGAAAAATTGTAATTTTTTTAAATTTTTTTTCATTGTAACCTATTTTTCTCCAGAACAACTCACTGTGCACTAGATAGCATTTTAAATCAGCTATAACATAAGAATAATCTATATTTTAGTTCAAAACACAAAAACCAAATTTTTTTTTTACCGTGCAAATTTTCTCCATATAGCACCAACAATTGTCTAAAATTTTGCCGAAGACACCAAACCAATCGGACAAACCGTTTCCGAGATACAATTTTTTGAAGATATCATGTGCATTTTTCATAGGCCCTTCTCATAAGTAAGGTTAGATTCAAAATGGCGAACCAAGTATGCAAAACGGCGTTTTTCTTCCCCAATAACTTGTATGCAAGGTTTCATGCAAATCAAAAAATATGAAAATTACTCGTTGCTGAAATGATATGGAACCGCTCAGGAGCATTCTTCGGATGCGATCCAGTTCGGTAGCGATCACCTAATAATATATTCTTCATGACGAATAGGCTGCTGCTCATTTTTCATAAAGAATATTTTGTTGGTTGGTTGGAAGAATGCTTAGGTAGCTTAGCTGGAAGGATGGTGACATCGAAGATTTTTTGTGCCCATCTGCATATGGGGTGGCTATGTGGCATTATAGATATCAAATAATCATATTTTTATTGTAAATATAAGGTACATGTACCAGTTATTGCCGTACATTCCTATTTATTAAGGTGTGTTCTCATATAGTATATGGGAATACCATACCAACACGCGGTAATCTGGTTATTTAGCCATAACTAGTACATCTACTATACAGTGGAGTGGGTTATTACGGTTTTTTACAGCTTTTTTGGGCGGATGTACTTAAAAATCGCTTTTTACGCGGTACGTTTCAAATCGATTTCGATTTCTAACGAATCGCAAAACAACACAACTTTAAACAGCATGTGGTAGAGGAATGTTTAGAGGAATGTTGTTCTAACATTGACGTTTCTCGATGCCCCCCAATTGGCGAATGCCGTTCGGTAATTGGGTTGCAGTCATCCCCCAATTAACCAACGGCTACTGTATTGTTATTGTGTGTAAAAATACTGTTAGTTTTTTACGATTTTCATGGTTTGTAGGCAGGGGACGCTATCTGATTTTGTATATTTTCTTGAAAGATTAGAGCTCTTTACATAACATATCATAAAAACAGCGATTTATCGTCCGTTATTTAAAAAAATCAGGTTCTGGATTTTTCCATACGAATAGATTACCATGCGCACAGTGATCGAAAAAGCCAAAAAATCATCAAATTTTTGTTTTAATGGGTTTCAAGGAACAATTTTCTGTATAAATGAGTCCGGGCACTCTTGGGGCACATGAGCAGGGACTGCTTAAAATCGGACATGTTTTTCGTTAAAATTTCCCCTAACTTTTGAACAATAAGATATACCCAACTACGTAGTGGAAAAAAAACGATTTTTTTTGTTATTTTCGCTTAATGTGAAACTGGAGGGAGTCTTGTTTCCATATGATTTATAGGTTAGGTTGATTATAACTTCACGATTTTTGACACTAAAAATCTTAAACAAAACAATACACACAAGACTAAAACGCTAACTGCTTTAGCTCAGAGCTATTTTGCTGGTAAAAATCATTTTTTTCGTTCTAACATTTTAGTTTCGATTGTTAAGAAAAAATTAACTTCAGATGAAGTGTAGAGAAAAATTTTATGCATGTTTTTGCTAACTAAGTATTTAGTGTATCTTATTGTTGAAAAGTTAGGGTAAATTTTACCGAAAAACATGTCCGAGAAGAAAAATAGCTCTACCATGATCGAATGAAGAGGTAGAAAAAAAGTGTCTTGAACAAAGTTGCTTGAAATTATATTACCTACAAACTTGTCTTTAACATTACCCTTCTATTGTGCTTCATTCAAAAGTTTGCAACAGTGCTGCCATCACGGTAAAATTTGGAACTACAAAATTATCTCCACAAGATGGACAACTTGTTTAAATACAACTTTGCTGAAAGCATCATGATTCGGAAACGTAACCCTTAGGAGTTATTATTTCGCCGTGAAAAAGGCTTTTTCAATCACTGTGATGCGTCTTCATTAATAAACAATGGCTGAAAAACTAAAACTTGAAAATTTCAAAAATATGTAGCTCAAAAACGAAAAAGACTCTTCCCTGATTTTTTATATATATATATCATTATAAAATATATCTAAGTTTTATCAAGCATAAATTATATATATAGCAATAAGAAAATTTCCAATGCATAACTATAATAAGCATAGATTACTCCATTTTTAAAATTAAAAGACAAGCTTTTATTTGGTATACAAGTTTAAGATATCGGTTCAGTGTTTCCAAAGATATTAATTTGAAACTATAAGAATTAGGAAATTCAGCTTTAAAAAGTGCGTTCCAAATAAAACATCACTGGTTTTTAATAAGTTATGAAAAATGGTTCAAAATTTCAGCAATTTGTGTTTATGTTTATATTTTTCTTCAAAGTCATAGTAAAAAACTTTCATTTGGTCAATAAATGGAATTGCGATTCTGTAGTTTCAACACGCAGCGGAAAGTATTTTAATATCAATAATATTCTATATTGAAAACAACAATAAAAATTATTATTCCCCGGCTTATAATTTTTATTATTGAATACAACAATAAATCTTTATTGATTATTCACAGAATATTGTTGTTGTTTCAAAAATTTGTCAAAAAAGCAGAGAAAAATATATATTTTTGAATTAACAATATTTGTTTTTATTTACAAAAAATAATATTTTTAAAACAAAACAAAAAAAAAACACTGGTGCTGCCAATAATTTATTTCTCTGAAACTAAAAACATATGTGGCGGATATAATTGATTTTTCATGAATGAAGACTTGGTATTTTGTTTTAAATATTTTAGTTGTTAATTTAACCAGGTAATGTTTTCGGAATAGTTTATATGACTTTGATTTGGTTTAATTTTAATTCAATAAAAAAAAATACACAAGTAGTCCAGCAGCAGATAAGCATTAAGCTTGTCCAATGATTCTGTTGACGATAACGATAGAAATCCGTTTTCATGTTGAATGAAAGAGAATTAATTTAAAATCTTGGATTTTTAAAGATTCATATCTGTCGTTCTTCCCAAGAATTTATTCAGTGCATGCATTTCTATTTCCTTCCGGACGATAACTTTCTATATTTCTGTTCTTTGTACTGTGAACAGAAAATAGTCATTAAAATAAAATTCCATTAAAATAAATAATTTCTTACCACAGATTGCTCAAAAAGTTCAAAACCAAGCAATGAAACGACTAGCACGACGTTAACTTCCTCGACTTCTTGAAATAATATTCCCTCTGGTGAGTCCACTTTGCTTTTAGAATAAAGCTTAGAAATTGAAGCTACAAAACTGGCGCATACGAAAATATTGAAAACATACACATACACTGACAACTGTAAGACGGATTTGTTGGATTTTAAATCTACAAATTTTTTTTTCAAATTGATTGAAATTAATTTAGAGCACAAAAATATAGCTTGTTGAAACTACAATTTTTTTCAGCATTTGGTTTTAGAAACAACAACCAACATTTTTGAAGCAACAAAAAAGAAGTATTCAATTCAAAAATAAAAATATTTGAAGTTACAAAACATTTCAATAATTTTTTTTTTAATTCAAAGAGATCAATTTTCTCTGCGTGAAGGACACGAATAACTTCCAACAATAAATATGTATTTATGTATCACCTTAACATGCACAGAGACATGGCAAAAAAAAAATTGGTCTAATATTTTTCGTGATGCCTAATAACACACGACACGTTAAGCATCTCCTTAAAAAGCTAAATTTTATTAATAGCTAAATTATTTAATGAGAAATAAAGAAAAACCTTTTTCATCGCTACATATTACCACGAAACATGGGGCATTTTGCACATTAAATGAGGAAAGTTCGAGGCATCAAAGTGAAGTTTACAATGTTCGTTGCATATTTCCCAAATATTTTGATATTATTTTCTCATCCTGAAGACGAATTCAAGGAGATTTGATATGTTATCTACAGATACTGTTTTGTAGGTTTTTAAGGAGATTCATGGGGCACGTTTTACTCTACTAAAACCCATAATGCGGCAGCACAAATTTCATGAAAATTCAAAAAGAAGTGCAATTGTGATAAGATCGAGAGTCCACTACCACATTCATATTCCAGACACCCCTGAGGATGTATAAGAATGGTCAGCTCTAGCCTTAGGTGGAGAAATTCAGTTTTTTCTTTTTATTTAGTGACTTTAAAGTAGATTTTAATTTTTCTGTGGTATTTAGTATAACAAATGTTATTTCAGTTCAGTCTCAATTAAACATAAATACGAGTAGAAGAAGAGAGAAATGAAATAAGGTATCGATAAAAAAAATCTTCAAAACCAAGCAGACTTTATTTAACTCTGCACCCAATACATCAACCACCTTCGACAGCAGCGATTCATTTGCGTTCAGCAACATAAGAGCCTTATTAGTGTTGCTACTACTTGGCTGTCCATCCCAACTATCACTACGAAAACTACGGTTATCTTATCCCCAACCCAACCACCCAGCCACATCGGGATATAACGAAATGAAATCCATTTTAAAATTGGCGGCCACAAACGTATTCGGCTCAAAATCACACCTTCTATTATTTTTTTCTGCCAGCCAGCGGTATTTAATCGCACCAGAAGCTTCCGTTGCTTCCTAAATCACACCACTAAGCTGCTGTTTCAAACATTACCGTTCTTCATTGTGACGAACAACTTTCCTGGTTCACGTCGAAGAATAAACTATACGCGTTGGATCTTCATTCTTCTTTCCTCATGACGATCAACGCATGTGAAGAAGAGTGACAAGACCGAAGAACACTCAGGTCGATCAAACCACTCTGCTAGTCACGATGTGAGCGAGTCAGATCTTCGGCATGAAGAACGAAGTTTTCCGTTTTGCTTTGCCACTCATATTCTTCTCAGCCGGGCTACTCACCGCAGTATGCTTTTACGATGGTATGCTCTTCATTGGTGAGGAATGGTTGTATATCTATGCTGCGAAGATCTTCGCACACGATGAGTGAATAAGGGGGGAAACGATGCGAATATCAGCAAGCCTGGTTAAAATATATGACATACTTAAGTAATCGAAAAAAAGCTTATGTTGACTCAATTCGATCATTCAACACTTCCGCGGTTAGGGATGGTCCATTAATTATGTCACGCAGTAAGGGGGAGAGGGGAGGTTTGGCAAAACGTGACGATCCATACAAAAAAATGAAGGTCCATACAAAAAACGTGACAAGAGGGGAGGGGGGTTATAAAAAGTCATTGTTTTGCGTGACGTAATTGATGGACGTTCCCTTAGTGCACTACTTTGCAAAACACTGCATTTTATAAATGCTCAAAAGAAATCCTAGAATGTTTTTCTTAAATATTATTAACTGCTAAATTTATCAAAAGAGCAGAAAATCGAACCAAACAAACATCCAAAAAACAACCACGATATCACAGTAAAGTTTGACAGCTGTGGCTATTTGGCGGTATGCTGGTTTTCATCGCAGCCAATAGGTTTTATCAAGGTTCTCAAGTGGGCATAACATCTTTCACTAGAACATTTTCAAAATCTGTATGGTCTTCTAAATGATTAAATAACTTGTTTTCCCAACCTTCTATAGAGTGTGCCACTTAGATGCAAATTTTGGCTTTAAAGAAGCATACCTTCAAAGAATAATGATTGTTGGAATTTAAAAATAACATTGCTTAAATTAAAAAGTTGGCTTGGTTCTTTTTCGTAGAAAGCGGTTCGCTTTCACTACAAAAACGTTCAAGCCGTCCAATCAAAAAAAAAAAAATCTGCTTAGTTAAAAGTTGAAACTTTCAAAACGAATTGTAGAACTGTCAAATCGAAAACGTCTCATCGTTGAAAAGGAAAGCAAATTGTATTCATTTCAAAATAAACTTTCAACTAGAAAGTTTTGTGCAATTCTAATAAAAGTAAGCTGCTTTAAGATTGAAATAAAATATAGTTTGAACATGAGTTTCTGCTTTTTTGAGATTAATCATTATAAATTTCAATACGACAGCTATTTGCTTGCAACTTATTTGACTTTTAATAAAGGTCGGATATAATTCATAAAACATTATTTACGTTTTGTAAACAGCATTCCCAAACACACACATATAAAACAAATTAATTAACTTATACTGCACGACGGTTCTCACAATTGCCATGAAAAATCAGGCTTGAAAGTATTCACTGACGCCGGCGATTTGCAGTACGCACATCGAAGGCGTCTTCGCTTCTGTTTCGGCTGGAGGAGTGTCGAACTGAACTGCTCTGGCGGATGCATCGTCACTGACGATGCAACTGCCCGGAGGACCAGTGCTGTAAAATGTCATTTCGTGCAATTGGATAAATCTACCTATAACCACATTCAACAACAGAATTCATGAATATGGTGTGAAATAAAATTGAAGATCTTGACAAATTCTACAACTTTGTCTAACAGTGCATTGCCCTAACTGGTATATAGAAAGTGTTATATTCACTGTTATATTCAAATGATATTCATTGATGAATATCATTTGAATATTCAGATATTGCGCTCTCACGTCTTAGGTTTAACAGTTAGAACAATACATTGTGTATCAAATTTATGAAACTAATCAAGCAGCACATTTTTTGCATACGTGCTATTGTGAAAATCAGCTTCTGGAACGAGTTCGTCAACGGGGTTTGCTCGGACGGATTCGTAGTTCGGATCCAATTCGCTGCCCGTGAGAAATTCGAAAGAATTGGAAGAAAGTCGACTGTTGCTATTCGTCGTTGGTGTGTTTGGCTGCTTCAAGAAACATATTAGGTTGTCCGGCGAGCTGGTGTAACCTGTGGAAGGAGTTATACGTCAGAGCGTATTACTATACGGCTTAAGTTTTGAAAGCAATTTCCAAGGAAAATAAACCACCAAGTCTCATCGTAAAATCCTCGACAAATCCCTTTACTAAGCATGTTCGTATTGTTGTTTGAGACCCCTTATTCCTTTGGAAGGTGGGTTTCTCATACATGTTGAAAACAAATTTCTGCATTACTCGAGAGCTAATAAAGCAAGCGGAATTTGAAATGTGGCGGTTTTTGAACGTAAGAAATGTTTGTATGCTTCTTTTGAAAAGCATGTGGGGGCTTTTGAGGCAGGATTTCTATAAACATAAACATGAATTTCTGTCTGTCAGTTGTCTGACCCCTATAGACTCAGCGTGAAAATTGTTATGCAAAGGTTTTTGAGCTGAAAAACGGTGTTTATGTGGTTTGAAAGCCCTCCCCTATCTGGAAGGGTGGCTATCATACAAATGAAACACATATTTCTGCGTTATCAATCAAGCAAATGGAATCAAATTTGGCATGTGAGGATTTTTGAAGGCAAGAAATTTATAACTATAAATTAGAAGAAAAATTAGTAATCTCCATTTAATTCCAACTACCTTTGCTTATCTTCGACAGATACGCGTATTTCGTCTACAATGTGCAGACTTCTTCAGTGTCTCGTACTAATAACTCGACTGTGTCCTTGCGACATGCCAAACCTCATGATTTTGCAAAACTAGGTCATGAAAAGACGTTAAGGTAAATAAGTCTTTAGACGACATCTGACGATTCCTGACAATACAGGCCACTTAAGGAGACCCTGTGGTATCCAAGTTCCTCCAGAAAAGTGGCCATATTCAAATATTCTCCAAACCCAGACTCGCAACATATCAAACTTCATGATTTTTGCAAAACTTTGTCTTCGGAGGACAACCGAAGCATTTTCCAGGAAACTTTATTGTTCTGTTTATGCTCGTAGGATAGATTTAACAAAGAAAACCTTGCTTCACTTTTGTAATCGGGTCTTCTTCATGCTGTTTTTCTGAATTTCGTTACGCTTTGGTGCACTATTAAAGGTTGTACGGAATCAAATTGCACCACTTTTAAATGGCTGTAACTTTTTAACCGTTGGGTATTTTCTATTGAAATTTTGGGTGGAATTAGTTCAATATTTGTTTACAATGTGCAAGTTTCACTAGCAGATGTGCAATCGTTGCGAAGCAGGAGTCGGAAGAACAGCAGGGCGCAAAGAAATTTTGCGGACGTACCTCGAAAATCCGGAGATCGGAAAGAAAAAAGTGGCAAAAATGGATCTCCGTATAGTGTTAAGGATCACAAGCGGATAGTTCAAGCTTTCAAGAGGAATCCCAACAGTTCAGTTCGAGATGTGATGAAGAAACTAAATCTAACCAAAACTTTCGTGCAAGATGCGAAAAAACCTGAAAGACTACACACGTACAAAGTCCAAAAGGCACTTAAACGTGATGAACGAATACGGTAGGTAACACACGTACACGGAAGCTCTACACCCAGATGTTGACGAAACTACATTGCCTCGTTATGGATGATGAACCGTATGTAAGAGCAGACTTCCGGCAGCTTCTGGGGCTCCAGTTTTCCACTGCTCATCATAAATTCGATGTCCCTGAGGACGTTAGAAAGCGGAAGATGTCAAAGTTTGCCAAAAAATATATGATTTGGCAAGCAATTTGCTCGTGTGGAAAGCGGAGCACCCTATTCGTGACAACTGGAACGGTCAATGGACAGGTGTACCTAAAGGAATGCCTCCAAAAGCGTCTACTCTTCTGAGATCACACGATGGTCCTACGATTTTCTGGCAGGATTTAGCCTCGTGCCATTACTCGAAACAGGTTTTGCAGTGGTACAAGGCTAAGGAGGTCAATTTGGTGCCGTAGCATCTCAACCGACCGAAGCATCCTAAGAAAGTGAAATCAGAGGCAGATTTTTCCGGAAAAAAAAATTGTCCAAATGTTGTACAGAACCATCTGAATAGTGTAAAGAAGAAGGTTCGTGCATTTGGATAGGTAATTGAAATTGAATAAAACAATCATAAGAAAATATTCATTAAATGTTTCATTTTACTCCCTGAAAGTTTGAAGATGATTGGTTGAACGGGCGAATTTTGCCGAATATGTGTGTGCAATTTGTGCAATTTGATTCCGTACACCTTTTATGTGCGTGTCTTTTCCAGCTCGTCATATTCATATTGTTAATATTAGTAAGCAGTTTCACTATTACAATCGTTTTGCTGGTTGAAAATAAAGAACAAACCGTTGTCAACCTGAACCCTTTGACAGTTGATCTCGTGGTTGAAAACAATAAGCAAATCGATCCTATACGCATACGTGTAAAGCAGCACGCTAGTGTTTGTGAGATCGCTCGGCGAGAACCTAATATACCGCTAGTCGAGACAAGCATAGAGCTTATGTCAAAACAGCTGTTGTGGTTTCACGGTTGAAACGGGATTCTAGTTTTAGTTATTTTTTTGTTCGATAGTGTGAATTATTTTTGTGCAGAATGTTGAGTGACTCGCAATCCGATACTTCGAGCATCGCAGATCCAGATTCAACCAGGCTGGAAAAAGATATTGATCCATATTGATCCACAGACAAAGTTTTGCATAATCATGAAGTTTGATATGTCGCAAGCCAGGTTTAGGAAAAGATTTGAACATTGCCACAATTCCTGATAAACTCGGATCCCCCAAAGCCAGTGTTGACAAAAGTCATCGTCAAAGCACATAAAACCACAGAAGCGACGAGTCTGTTGCCTTCAATGTCGCGCAAGGGAAACATGTTGACTAGCAACGCAAAGCCTGTCGTCGTGCAACAATAAAGTTGTAACGGTATACAAGTTCGATGATGCCAACTAGTTGTTCGTCACAAACCCTTCCTAGCCACGCAACAAAAAATATGCGAAGAACCATAAGTCATCGTTTTGATGATGCATGAATATTTTGCAATCGTCACACCTTAGATGGTGCATGACGAAAACCGGTATGTTTTGGTCGCCAAATCTAAGAATGGCGAAGACGTCCTCTACGGCTGTAAAGGGTTATTCATAAGTCACGTCGACTAATTTTTTATATTTTCAGAACTCCCCTTCCCGGCTTTTTCTAAAGGCCATTTTAAACATTTAAATGAAGCGTAGATTATGGCCAGATCTTAACGTGGTTTGTGAACTTTGATTATTCATATGAAAATTTTCTATAACCTATTGATTAGATAAGAAAGCAGAAGACATTTTATGATTTTTATAACCGACCTACCTTCAAGAATATCTTCGCTAAAACATAATTCAACTGAAATTTTATTTATTGTTAAGATTTCAACCTTTCATACGGTTGAAATTTTGACAGGCACAGCGAAAATGGATAAACATTTACTAGGCTCATCCTTTTCGGTAATTTTAGCTACTGAGACAAGCTGACATGAAAGCGTTCGAAGCGAAGAAAGAACTTTTATATTATACCGAAATTTTGTCCGAAGCAGCAGTTTCATAGCAGTTTCAGCCAATTTTCAAGTTAGAAATCCTTTCTGCGACAAAATTCAAAGAATTTCAGCCTGTTTGGGTAAAATCATGCATTGCTGGCAAAACACACGTGTTTGCCTCCGTGTTTTTTTTCCACCAGATCGTGCAAATAAAACTGTTCATGAATTTTTTTTTCAAAACGCCTATCAAATTGTATCAAAATTACCTCCTGAGGGTAAAGTTCACATCTTTGGTGACTTCAACCAAAGATAAGCTGACTTTTTTCAGGACTCTGAAAATAAAAGCATCTTACGTTACCAGTTGTTGCAGACAATGAAACACTGCAGTTTGTTTTCGACAAAACTGCTAATTTAGGTCTAAATCAACAGTAATAACGTCAAAAATCAGCAGAACTGTTACTTAGGCTTTCATGCTGACCAATGTTACGAAGTTCATGTGGAATTGAATCATTGAATCCCTTATGGTAAATATGCAACGCATCTTCACACAGCAATCGAATTCTCTCTAGGTTTAATCATGAACACTCAAAGACCCAAGTGCGAATTGAATCATTGTAAATCACAAAGCAAATTATGGTAAAAATATTCAAACGCATCGAATTAATGTAGTTGTAAACTGGCAACTAATTCTACGACACTGACCAAAATGTCGTGTAAATTTCAGACTCCTGAGACCGAACCACATGCAAGTCGTCAATTTAGTACATAAGAATTGAGTTCGAAAGTGATGCGACAATAAAGACTGGACTGGGAAAAATGAGACACACAAAAATGATCACCAAAAATTCATTTTAAATCAGATACTTTTCAAACTTCCAGGGATTAAATAACTATATATTAACTATCTTTCGGCATAATTTATTTATTGAATTTCCTCCCCATGCTGAATGCTCGTACATTTCTGTTAACACTGCTCATGAGATCTTGGGCGAGGCTTTGTCCATCTTCCTTACACAATTTTTCCCAGTTTTTCTTCAAAACTTCATCGGTTTTGAATGTTTGTCCGCTTTTCTTCAACTTCTTCTTCATTATCGCCCAAAATTTTTCGATAGGACGAAGTTCTGGTGTATTTTGCGGGTTCGTCTCCTTCGGGACCACATTAAAGCCCTTCGCTTCGTACCAATCCATTACAGGCTTGGCGTAATGGCACGAAGCGAGATCCGGCCAGAAAAGCGTGGGACCACGGTGAGAGCGGAGGAACGGCAGCAAGCGCTTCTGTAAGCATTCCTCACGATAAATCTACACGTTTATGGTGCCGATTGTAACGAACGGCTTGCTGTACCCTCCACATTCGCAGATCGCCCTCCACAACAGGTACTTCTTCGTGAATTAGTCCATCTTTCTCTTCCGGAACTTTTCTTTCCGGAACGAACCGACAAAAACTCGAGAACGGGGATTTGTTTGGTGTCCGCCTTGATATATGTCTCGTCGTCCATGACGAGACAGCCTGGCTTGACCAGCCACTCACGGTACAGCTTCCGCGCACGCAATTAGGCCACCGTGTTTTGCTTGTCAGTCCGGTTTGGCGCCTTCCTGACCTTAAAAACACGTATCTCAGCCCATTTCATGGTCTGCTGGACGAACCACTTCGATGAATTGACCTTTTTGGCCACGTCTCGGGTGGAAAGGTTCGGGTTATTGTTAAAGTACTGCCTTATCTGCCACGCCTTCTCTGGGTATTTCATTTTCGGTTTTCAGCCGCTTCCAGCGCGCCGCTCGATGGTCTTTGTCTCCTGGAACATCTTCACAACGCGGGACACGGTGGAATGGTGGATTCCAAGCTTTTTGCCGATGCATCTCTGCGACTGACCAGGACTAATTTTTACCCACGCGATAAAAAGTTATACCCAAAACAAAGTGTCGCACTTTTTCCGAGTCCAATCTTTAAATTCAACCAAACACATCTTTTGTCGAATTGCATATGCGTCAGTCTCAGAAGCCATAATTTTACACGAAATATTTCTTTACATTCCCAGACTTTTAACACACATGAATTACGTCTCGTGTAAAATTCACAATTTCTAAGTGTGTACGGAATGAACGAAATGTTGAAATTGCTGTTGATGTCTACTATAATGTTCTTTTCGGAATTATTCATAAAGCGGTACCAATCAAAATAATACAACATCATGGAAATTCAAAAATAAATCTAAAAATTGCAAAAATCTAAAAATCTAAAAATGGCAAGGTGTGCAAAAATTAAAAAAAGAATAACAGCAATGAAGATTTAGAGAAATATTTAGACGTTTGTAATCAACTGAATTTAGCCATCGCATTTGAAGAGTATGACACTAAAACTGGAAGGGAAATAAAGTTGTGCCCTAAACCCTTTTTCAATTACTTGAAAACAAAATTAAAATCTGAAAATTTTCCATCATCCATGAATCTAGATGAACGCATTGGTAGCAATTCGGAAGAAATATGTAATCTTTTTGCAACATTTTTCCAGGAAATTTATACCACCTGCTTCGAAAATGCCCGGGACCGGCACTTCTTTGAATTTATCAGATCAGTACAGACTCAAACACAAACTGAATAAATGATCGTGCAATCCGAAAAAAAATGATTTTGATTAAATTTATTGTAATCATACGATAAAATAAATAGTGCGTAAAATTTGAAGTATTGTTCATAACTATAAGATGACAATAGCAGTTATTGTTTCCACAATAGAATCTAACATAAACTGAGACATTGACAACAGAATAACGGTGTAGTTATGTATCTTAACTATAGAAAAAATCATTTTTTTTCCGAGCAAATTTGAGTCAATTACTATTGATTGTGTAGTTTCACAATTGCTGAAAATTCATGCATATGGGTTTAATAGTAAATCTGTTGTAATAACAATATACATTTTTGATTTATCTGATACATGAACAATAAGATTCAACGGCGGCAGTAGATTTTAAAGTTATTTTATATTATTGTATTTTAATTGTATGGTTATTTTTATCCGGCCAGCTTCGCATGCTGTTCGATCTCACAAAGCACACGGCGTCTTGCTGTTGGTTGTGTGAATAGCAACGCGTCCCCCCCCGCAGCGTGCATTGTTTCCACCCATCGAGAGTGGCTACCAAGCAAGCAGCAAATTTCTATTGTTGTAGTTAAAGCGAGCAGCGTGGACCATCACTGTCGGCGCTCCGCATCCATGGACTATTGTAATGATGCGGTGCGCACGACTCCACAATGTTCATCCAAACTACGTCTCCCATATAAAAGTGACACGTCATTCTAGGTCATTTTAGTGGTGTTAACGTCTTATTGAAAGTACCCACCGAGCTGGCACGATGCCTCTCGGTGGTATTAAATTAACTCCCAGTAGTCAGTTCGTTTCACTCGTCTCATCGTCGAGTCTCAACCAAAAAATCACAACACAACGTATGACCTGGTCAAACACTGGACGAAACACATGCGACGCGACAAATTTAGTGCACCGGAAAATTGTATCAAGGTAAGGCAAACTATGTGTTCGCGTCGTTTTGATTCCAAACCACGAAGTAGGAATATGAAACATCGTCGTTGAGTATGAATGCATGGCTATTTTCATGCTTTGGGTGCAACACGACGAAAATGGAAAGACGTCGCGTAGCTCAAATCGGTGAAGGTGACTTTTTTTTCTTTGCGTGTTTTGTATGACGTGAATGACTTTTGTCAGCTCTGCCCAAAGCCCTTTTTAGTGGCCAGCATGGTCAGAAATCCACAAAATGTCATCTGATGACTCATTCTTGTGAAATCATGAAGTTTTATATGCCGCACGCCATGTTTCGGATCTAAAAATATTTTGTCCACCATCCCTGGACAGGTACTTACCCCAGTACTCTCACTTTGGAATCCAATATTGCGGACCTTTTTAAAAATAATCAGTGCAGATCCACAAACTAAGATAATTTTGTGATCTATTGCAAAAAATCGCATCAAATCTGATGGCTAACAATGGAGTATAATTAATTTTAAATTTGAATTTTTCTATTCGCGTGTTAAGTAGCTAATATTTGGATGAATTTCCTTCTGTGTGAAATACAATATATGTTGGAAAGTAGAAGTAGTGCTAATTCTAACTGAAACACACTTGTACAAAAACTAGTAAAGGCTCTTTGCTGGCTGAGGGCAGTTCCGTAACCATAAATAATCTATGCTACCGAGTCCTTGCAGCCGAAGAACAAAATTTTCCGAATAAACTCCCAATTAGCTGCCCATCGGCCCCCGGAAATGACGCACAACATGTGTGTACTTAGCATAATAATCCTATTAATTCAATGCTTAAAATTATAAGCCCATCAAAAGCAGCGCAAAAACAACAAACTGCGTTTAAGTATATGTACACACACCACCATCATCGATCGATCGTTCTTTGTTTCGGGCTTTCGGGCTCGAAGCATAAATGTCCACAAGGTAACAGAAAACAGCCGTGGGTCATCAGCATCGTCGTCGTTGTTCGGGGTGTGCCCAATTTCCCAATCCCATTTGTTCGTTTTTCACACTTGACACTTGAAAAAGTCGAAACGGCACAAAGCTGCAGCATTCAGGCAGCATTTAATTTTTCATTAAGTGACATGTTGACCGACTCCTCCTCTTCGCTCATCATCGCCCCGTCTTTCGTTGTTATTATGAGGTCCGAAGCCACAAAGAAGTAAACACAGACCTGCGGTGCAAGGTGCGTGAAACTTCACCGTTTCTCTTCTTTCCGGAATCCAGGTCTAGGCCCGGTGTCGTTTTAGACAATTTGTTAGACTTTTATCTGGCATTTCTTCCCGGGTCCAAACGAGAGAAAATTTATGATTCGGTAGATTGAGATAAAATAGGACAGACTTTGTCTTCGTGGTTTCATTGGGCGATGGACACAAAAGCGAAAAACAAAAACAAAAACGACAACACGTCAGGAAGTGGAATCAGATAAGTTCGTCAACAGGAAACATAATTAGAATTGATATGTTTTTGATAGGTTTGATATCGTTTTTGGAGAAGCTTCGTTTAGCTGCTTTGGTGTGGGACCCTTAGGCTGGGGATTGCCAAACTGTTCCCATCTATGAACACATTGTTTCTGAAGTAGAAATGACCACCGAACGCAATCTGGAATTCTCCGTCGCAGGGCCAAGTGAGATGTTTCTTTTGTCGTGTTACACGAGACTAACGGCAACGATGTTGGAATTATTTAGTCATCATTTGATAGAGATCTTTGGATCGTATAGATGATCGCACTGCGCGATTCTTCGGTCTGGGAAGTTTAGTTGAAAGCTAATTAATTGAACGTTTTTTCTAGGCCGTCTACCAAGAAGTGAATCGTTCGCTTGATGTACCTTTAATAGACGTTAAATTATTACGTTCGTTACAGCCCAGAGCATTGACACTTGTATGTAGGGAACTGGGGAATTTTCCATACCGATGAAGTTATCTTATGAAGCGAAGTCGGTTTGCAACGGGAACACGACATATTACCGAACACACTGCGATGGGTTATGCGGAGATGTCAGTTGTGATCGAAGCATGTAGCAGTAGATTTAAACCTCCAATATCACATTATAAATCGTTAAAAATTTTACGAAAGGGCTTCATGTGATGTGATTTAATAGTAAGCTACCACGGCTTTTACTATAGGAAATGAACAGTAAACAATACTCATAAGGATTTCCACGAATCCCTCATCCAGTTTACACTTCGTCTTCGTCCTTACCCTTTGTGGTTGAATGTATGTACGTAATTTACGTAGTAGCATAAAATATATATTTTTACAAAGTATATCTTACATCTACTGGATTGATACTGCAAAATATAAATTAGATATGTATTAATGTCTTATAGTCCTGGATAATATGAAAATCAGAATAGATCAGTCCAATCAGCAAAGATAAAATTTCAATGAAAAGATATTTAATTTAGTTTAATAAGTTTTCCTTTAAACCAAGTGACTAATCTATAAGTCAAGGAAAGCAGTTTGAGTTTAAGTAGTCAAGGGAAGCAGTTTAAGAGTTCTGTGTGATGATTCTTGGAATAAATATCTAATTATAATATCACTAAACACAAATATTTAAACATAATTACATACTGCTTATAATCACACGCCAATTTTTTATGAAATAGAAGTTGAATTTCAGAAAAATAATTTTAAAACTGTTTCACTACTAAGTTGAAATGCTGAAAAACAAATCGAGCGTTACAAGCATTAAATTGTCATGCTACTCTATGCTTGTAAATGCAAAATAAATTGAAATGCCAGGATGATCCTAAAGCGCGCTGAAATTATTAACTAAATGAGAATGGACTTTATACGCCTAATATGTACATGATCTTCAGTGGCAGTTACCCACTTCGTTATTGTCAAATTGACAACATTGCCCAGCCTATGCCAACCAGCGTCTCCATGCCGAAATATTGAAAAAGAAATTAATTGTTTGTCATTTTGCTTTATACTAATTTGTGTAGATAAATAATGTGTAAGCACACTTAGGATAAGAAACGCAAATTTAGGTGATTTGAGAGAGATATGTTTTAGCCAGAGCTCGAAAAAATTGACAACCGTCGTGAATGATGAGTAAAAAAAAATATTCAGTAGGTACAATTTTCACTCTCTTCATTTCGTTATATCAGTCACGCAATATGTTCGTGTTTACTATTTTGCGATGCTCAGTCATTCCGTTGTCCTCGTGTTCCACACAACTCAATCACACCACAGCAAATCACACGGCTATTCAAGCCTCAAGAGCTTTTGGTTGCTTGACTGAATGTTCTTGTTACCAGTCATTCATTTTCGCGGTCGTGAGTGATTTTTTTTTTGCCACAGGATTTCAAGTATTCCCGAACATGGCTGAAGGCAAAGGAAGCCAAAAGGCCAAATGGCCGAAATCGCTACAGAGTTTGTGGGGCATTTGTTCGAGAAAAGGCATTTGCCGATTCGATTCGAGAAGTTTTGGTTTTTTCCACTTTATTGATTCTCCAAATGAATGACTGTTCTTCCGTCTTCACGGTAGAACGATGAAATTGAATGAGTTGTTTGCACTTACGTACATTCACTGCTTTCTGGAACGAATGAATGATCAAAGTAAAGCAACATACAACAAGTTGACTCATCTTGCACAAGAGATTCATGAAGGCAAATTTGTGTTTACTTCATGTTCGCTAGGAACAGTGCGTGATGACTAATATTTTGACTCAGTTAGGGTGCAATTTGAGAATTGAATATGATATTTTTAAGCTCTGGTCTTAGCATAATATTTGACAGAAATGTCATTTGTAAAAGAGTTGGAGCTATTTTCAATCAAACGCACATTTTTGTGAATTATGAGCTTTTCAATCTCCTAACACTTCATTTCACATTAACTGTTTGATTCCATCTTTTCTTGTAACTCAAAAGTAGATTAATTCACGCGTAAAATAAAGAATTTCTAAATGTGTGGTTTTCAAAGAGCAGGTGGGACAGGTGTGGTTGACAGGTGGGAAAATGAAACAGAAGTTAACAGCTCTACCAAGTTGGAGTATGGCTGCAAAAGTTTTAGGTGTTTCCTTGATCGTTGTTCCAGGACGTTGGTGTCATTTTTTTCAGTTGGTTTGTGTAACAACATTACAATGTAAAAACCTCGTCAACTACATTTCACCAATATACTCGGTTCATGGCTGCTTCTCTCCAACTTATTTGGCGACCTACACTTGCCAGATCTTGCTACACCAGATCCATCCACCTTTCTCAAGTTGCTTGTACCGGCTGAATTGGAGACGAACACCTGTATATTATTTGCAGCGTTGATACCTAGTATTCTTGCAAAATGCCCTGTCCAACGTATCATCAACAATCAATATGCAACTAGCGATTTGAAATGGGTTCACTGTTGTAGAACCCCTAGTTCCGAAGTACACCTTGTAGTCTGCACCTTTCAATACTTCTTGCGCTTTTCTGTACATTTCGGTACACTGAAAGTTAATTTTAGTTTATATTACAAAATCGAAAGTAATACTCACTAATCCATTCGTTGTTTTCAGCAACGAAACTGATTTGTTCTTTTTATGAACATACATTCGTAATTAATTGCACGCGCAACTGTCAAAAGCACGAAGCCTTTGTTGACACAGAAAAAACATTCGTACATTGTACGGAAACAATGCAAAGAGCTACGAATATTTTGTCACAAGTTAAAAAAAAACGTCTCTCTGGTGGTTGCACGAAGGACTGACAGATCTACTTTATCGACTCAAAATGTAATTGACAAAAAAAGCGCAAGCACGTGGAATTTTCCAGAGTTTTTTTTTATTGTTTCAGACATAGGGTTCGAACCTGAATATTTGGAAAGTGCCGATTCTAAATCCGTGGTTGATCTCACTACGCCACACTGACTCGTGAAAACAATCTTGATTAATGAGCATGAAGTTATAGCTCACGGCAGAGCTTTGATTATTATTTTGGGATAGATAAATTATTTCCGCCCATACCAGCAGAAACACCATCGTGCATGAGTGCGGTATAAAAGAGAAGCAGCAATTGGCTGGTCATCACGAAGTTCATCTCGTGCATTTTACAAAAAGGTGTAATGATAGCATTTCACCAGATAAAAAGCATTATGAATGTTTCATACAATATACGAGACATTTGTTCTATGTACAAAATCCATGTTTACGAAACGCGTGGGAGCTACTCTACGAAAATAAATTTTCAGTGTACTAGTATCTTTGTTGTTGTTTTGATTCGCTATGTTATTTTAACACAATACTTGAGGGTGTGTTGCTGAGAGCTACGTTACTAGCGGCTAATCATTAAGCTTGGGACCGGTATGCTAGTACTTCCTGAGCCAAGAAATATTTTCATTTTCTTCAAGACTATCCACCCGCTGGTATCATTGCAGCTTTTGTCACAATGCTGGGTTCACCGTAGAGTTCTCCCGTATATCGCCAAAGATGTTTCTAAGCACGCGACGTTCGAAAACACCAAGTGCTTGCATGATCTCTTCGAGCATTGTCAACGTGTCATGCCCGTAGACGTCGTCTGCGTTTTTTTTTTGCCGTTATCAAGAATCCGAGATAGACGAATTCTTTCACCACCGCGAGGGTATACTCATAGACTAACTCTAAGACCAGTAGGTCCCAAACAAATAGGATTTTTTTCTTGGCTCAGTCAGTAAATACTAGCACATCGGTCCCAAGCTCGGTCCCAAGCTAAATAATGCGCCCCTAATAATGAACTCACACGAACACACTCTCAAACATTCTGTTATAATAACACAGCAAATCAAAACAAAGGCGCAAATATGTACAGGAAGGTGCTGGCTTCAAGGTGTACTTTACGATTTGAAATTGGTTCTATAACAGTGAACCGATTTCAAATCGCTAGTTGCATATTGATTGTTGGTACGCTTATCTATCGTAATGCTGCATACTAGTCAGGTACACTAATCTATCGTAACGCTGCTTCCAGCGCAATGGTGAAGAATTGGTATGAAAGCCCATCACCTTGCCGTAGTCCCTAAGGTGATTCAAACGAGCTAGCAAGTTCTCCCGAAAACTTTGCGTAGTTTGACACAAGTCAAACAATAGTCTTTTGAGCTTTCCGGAAAATGCGTTCCCATCCATAATTCTCCATCGACCTTTGAAATCGTTACAATCACAGGTCATCTTCAAACCGATCAACAGGTTTTGCATTGCACCCTGGTATTCACGGAGTTTTCGGAGGAATTTCCGTATAATAAAGAGCAGGTTCGTTATCCCGCATCCGTTGATTAAACCGGCCGGACAACTTCCCACGATCCTTTTTGCTGTTCGTGATAGACGACGTAAGATGATCTGGGATGGCACTTTGTAGGTGGCATTTGGGATTGTGACTCGCTCGATAGTTCTCACACTTTTTGTAGATGGAGCATACTCCTTGCTTTCACTCCTTCGGTAACTGCACGGTTTCCCAGATTCAGACTATTAGCCGTCCCAGACAGATGGGTAGTTTTTCCGAGCCCATCTTGATGAGCTCATCTCCGATATTATCCTTGCCAGCTGCTTTGTTATTCTTGTGCTGTTGGATAGCATTCGTAGCTTCTCCCAGCGAGAGAGCTAGCTTGTTCCCATCTTCCACCATATTGTCGCAGTCGTTTCTTCCGCCCTATCAATCCGCTCACGTTCATTCGTCAGGATGCGTCAGGATTCCCTACACATCTTGGCTCATGACACAAATCCATTGCGAGATATGTTGAGCTTTTGCCGCTATTTCCAGGTGGTTTTTCTCCCAGAATAGGCAGGTATGCTATTGCCGCTTCTTTTTAAAACTGTCCACGTTCTGTCAAGTCATGTTCTGCAACATTACTGTCTACGCTGCGTCCTTTCCCTGCAGTTCCTCTCTATACTCCACAAACCCGACTAAGTTCTAAGCTGCGTCGTTAATGGCTGCTTTGATGTTATTCCAGCGGTCTTCAGCAGGGGCTTCGTCGGCCTAACATTCCCCTCCTCCTCCCAGCATGGCCGACAAGAGCATACAAGACTCCGATGATGATCTAGATGTCAACCCTTGATCCTCAACTTGAGCTTTTCTTGCGTTGATCGGCCACCACTCGATCACACGCTTTTGCATTTCACCATCACTATGAAAGCTGTCACCTGTGTCGTGGTAGATGATATGGTTTCCTCCAGAAATACACGGCATAGATCCTTTCCAACACACCTCCTGCAGTGCCACGATGTCAAACTTGCGGTCCTTAAGTGCAACGGACATTAAGCGGGTGCTTCCGACAAAATTGAGGGATCTGCAGTTTCACGTACCGAGTTTCCAATTGCTAGTGCTGTTTCATTGCTGTGGTCTTCGCCGATGGTTTCGGTTCGTATTCTGCCCTTGTTGTTTCTGTGTTTGCTTGTTTCCGGGCTGGCTTACAAGGTCTGACGCCAATCTCCTATATTTTCGGATGGTGATAGTGTACAGTTAAATTTAGAATTCTACGCTGGCATATGGACGGTGGTTCAGTCGCCTTTGAAATGGGCGCTGTTTTTAGCCGCTCTTGACGTGGAGAACAGGCGCATGGGTGTTGTATTGACACTTCCATCAAGTTCTGGCCTAAGTAACTTGGTTGAAATGCCAATTTTTGGAGAAAGTGATGTCTGGAAAATTTTTAAAATTCCAATTCGAGTGTTCCGGGAAAACTGGCAACCCTGATTTCTGTTGTTCATGAAGTCAATCTCTCAAAAAATTGAAGCTTTTTGGCTTAATCTGCACGATAATAAACCAAAACCCCTGCAGCCATCCTAAGTGATCCTTCATAAAATATTCATGCGCAGTGAAGATCATTTTGACTGCGGACTGGTTGAATCTGCTTATTGATCTCATAACCACTACAGTGGATTTTTCAATGAATTGAATAAAATATAAGAAAGAAAGAAATAAACGTTTAGTCGTTCGGTAAGCGTTGTCACCCATCAATCAGGTGTATTAAGGTGTGAGGAATCGAATCTCGCTCCAGCCGGTTTACTAGGTGATGTGTCATCCGTTGTCTATAGGGTGTACCAAAAAGTCTTAGCACGATTTTGATGCACCACTGTTGCTTCCAGATGACGTTTGAAAAGCTGATCATTACTGTGTATCGTGGTTTACATTTCAATCAATAGCTCTGTGCGTCTCAAGTGCCGGTTCATTTACTTTTCACTTTACTTCACTTTACTTACGGCGCATTTGAAGAGACATTTTGAAAACTCGGCTAGTTGATCCGGTTATTTAAGACACGAAATAATCTTCTCTTTTAAGGTCGTATCAGCACGAGAAAGCTTAGAATTTCATTTGATTTTATTCTGACAGTTAAACGATTGCTTATAAAATATTTTTCTCAGAGACAAGAAGAAAGAAAACATTTAAAATTTTGATTTCTTTTATGAGAGGCAAAAAGAGATGATTTTGGTCAAGGAAAACATTCCATTTGAAATTGTTTGTTCATTGTTCTCAATGAATAAAACATTTGAAAAAAAATCTTTAAATGTTGGTAGATAAATAGGGGTGGGAGCAATGGAGAAAATGAAAATTCCCTAGCAAAAACTCAAGTAACCATCACTGAAAGGATACTTTCCATATTTCAATAATATCTCAGCTTCAGAAAAAACAAACATTGAACCATTTTCTTTAAAAAACGAAATTTTTCATGAAAAAACCAGAATTTTCTAAAAGAGTATCACAGAAGGCAATAAAAATCACTTAAGTATTCGTTGGACAATTCCTGTGAAAAAAAAACATAATAAGCAATAAAAAAATGGCTTGAGCTTGGGGCGGAACATATCCCCATCGCGGTGAGATGAAGGTGGTAGGAAATATGGCCACCGCCCCCTACAACCCACTGCTTAAGTTTTTGTAATGCTACCCAGATCGTGTATGCTCGGATCGTGCATGAGATTTCTCTGGAGTATATCTTATAATGACTCGATAATGATGATCAATTTTTCATTGGCTATTTTCAATTATATAATTGATTACTTTTAAGCATTTTTTTAAAATTATATCAGGGCAAAATTGTTTTTTTTTTATGTATAGTAACGAATTGTCCACTATGACTTTGTAATGTTGAAATGATTTCTTTGGATTTGGCTTTGGCTATACAGACAAACTCGTGTTAGCACTGAGGGAAAAAAAACTGCGCTTTTATCACATTGCATCGTTCACCAAAATACATTTAATTTTGACGCAAACCGTATTTTGAACCAAACATTTAAAAAGAACAAACTGCTAATTTTGGAAATGATCACCATAATCAATGACAACAATAGTATTACCAAACAAATAGACACAGATGGAATAAGAACAACACACACAGTTAGTTTTTTTCGCCGTGAATCCAACAGCCGACCATTTCGGCATTTCAATTTACTGAGAATCAGTTATAAAATTACCGAGATAAAAAAAAAATCCTATAGTATAACAGTGTAAAAATGGAACAAATAGTTTTTCCTACGTACTATGATTATTTGATATTTGTTTTATTAATTTGACCGTTTTTTGTTTCTGTGTGTCCACACCAGTGATGTTTAATAGATTTAAAGCCTGTCCACGTTAAATTCAGAACACCAAAATAAAAGCAGCAAAAAAAAAAATTAACAAATATTTTAACAAAACCGGTTATTTGTTTTACAATAATAGAGTTATATCTACATAAGAATAATCAAGAATTTCTTCAGATATTAAATCTTTTTCTGTAAATACCTTGAACTTTCTTTGTGACACCCGCCATTCCGTACGGTATCCTCAGATACGCCCGCCGTGACGATTCACCATCTTCTCTTGAAATCATCGGTACCGTTTGCTTCCTTTTTAGTTTCGAAGAGTTTCCGCTTAACTAGAGCCCAGTACTTCTCTATTGGGGAAGGTTCGGGACAGTTTTGTGGAATGGCTGTTTTCGGCACGTATTTGACCTTTTGTACCTTATACCATTCTAGGGCAGATTTCACATAGTGACAAGAGGCCAAAGCAGGCACCAAGACAGAGCTGGGGAGTCATGATTCTGATAAATGGCAGCAACCACTTTTGCAGATATTCTTTCTCGTAAACATCCTTATTGATAGTGGCAGTAGAGACGAAACTTTTAGATTTTCGACCACAGCTACATATGGCCTAACAAATCAAGTACTTCTTCGGGAGTTTAAACACCTTCTTTGTCCAAAAATGCTCGGCAACAGCGTTCCTTTGCATTGTGGGGAAAAAATCAGTCACGAAAGCTGTTTAAAAGTCTTTGCGTACGTACGATTCGTCGTCCTTTGTGATACAAGAAAAAGTTTGAAAAAAATTTGAGTAAAGATCCTTCGCACGACTTTTTGCAGAGAAATTTTT